>RJWJ010014691.1:0-29438 GCA_004363605.1 Indri indri | reverse complement strand
CACAGTGAAAAGAAAATAAAAAATAAAAGAAAAAAGGAAAGAATTAATTAGAATATATTAAGGAGAAAAATGATTAGACAAAACAGTTTCCTTAATGAAGACAAACTTCTATATATAGGCTTTAAAAAAAAACAACTAAAATCCCCTGGTTGCATAGACAAATTGTTCCATCACAGCACAGCTGCTTTTTTCTCCATTTCAGGGCCTTAATTTTCTCTCTTTATCTCATTAAACTTTGTATATATATATGTCCTAGATTACAAGACATCTTGAATCATTTTTTAGAAACAAGTAGGTTCTACATACAATTTTAAGAAGAAAAAAGAGCAAATTTATTTTGATTCAGGTTCCACATTTCCGCTGAAGTACCTCAGGAGAATTGAATATGATTTCCTTTCAGATGTTAGAAACATGTTAAATATACAAGGAGTAATGTCATGAGATTCAGAATAACATTCTGCTTTATAACAACTGAGGAAAAAGTTTTCTTGAGGAACAATATTTTTAAGAACTTCAATTACCTTATCTGTGGAGTTCTCTTGTAACTGGGATGGGCCCGAGCATATCTAGAGGCCAGTAGACCCAAAGATTTCTCCAGCACTTCTGCTAGAATCTCCTGGGCTAACTTAGAAGACAGAATGTTCCAGAGATCGTGATGAAGAGCCCAGCAGAAATAATGCCACATCTGGATTGAGAAGGAGCATCTTTCCCCCTGGCAAAACCACCACACATTAAACAATAGACTCACATCTTCCAAAATGTCGATTTGCTTCCTATGAACCTAATTAGTTTAGGCTGAAAGGAAATAGCTGGAGAGTTTGACACACTTGATGACCAAGAAAGATTTTTGACAAGATGTAAAACATCCTTATTGACAAAGGGACATATGTTTTATTTCAATTACAAGAGTCGATATTCTAATGCAAAGCCAGACCACAATCAACCTAGTATATTCTTGATTTACCTACTTTTAGCCTAGGCTTTAATAGTTACTTTTAAACAATCAGCTTTGTAGTTGCTGAACAAGTCATAGTAACTAGTTTAAGATAGTGGACTGATTCTTCTAAAATTAAAATCTGTTTTAAATTGTTTTAGTAGATATATTTTTCTATTAGCATCATTGAGGTAATTTTATAAGTGCTTCAGATTTCACAATATAATGAAATGACAGGAGCAAAAATAAACTTGCATACTACATTCTTATGAACATTCTTGAAGCCAAGGGAGATTGGTAACTATTGAAGATTATTACATTAGGCTATTTTGCCTATAGAGAAATTTGTTTAATAACAATACTAGCAACAGATACTACAATAGTCTAATTTTACAAGATTTTGTAATGGAAAATGAACATATCATCATTTCTCAGTATTTTTATGGTACTTCATACTTCCAAGGGGCCATATTCTTATTCTTTTCCACCCCTCTACAGATATCTCTTGTGTGCCAAGTTTTCCCTGACTGCAGAGGGAGACCTAACAATGGCCAAGGCCAAGGGGAAGAGGCAGAAAGGAGAAGGTAGCCTCAAGTGATTTACAAGCACTTGAGGTAACATGCAATCCCAGAGGTATGCTAGTAGTGTGACCTCATTTTCTTCAAACTAGATCAAAAGATTATTTGAAATAGGAAGAAGAGAATGCACTCTTCAAGCATTATCTTGATTATGCTAATATATCAAAAGTTAAACCAGTAAAATTTCCTATCATATCTCTAAGTAATTCTCTTTGACTTAAAATTTCTGCTTTGCCCACTATTTATATTTCTCAAACAAATGTCAGCTAAAAAAATCTGCTGTTCTTTTGCACCAAAAGTTGATAGTTTCTTATGCAGATACTTCTAGTAGAATTTTCTTTACACATTACTCTTCTGATAGTTTCTTTGATTACTAAACCCTTTTGCAGTTGCTGTAACAATAATGATTTATAGTTATTATATTGATTTTCATGTGGAATTTATAAATGAGAAGAATTGGTATTCCTCGGGTAGGAAACTTCGTTATCAAAATGTCAGAGTCAAGTTCAAACTGGAGGGGACTTTGGCTACTGGCTTCTGACTTCCTAATTAGATGAGCATCTAAACTGTTTAAGAAAAAGAAATTATAAAATTGATGCTGAAGTAGCAAAATTATAGTTTCTTATGGTTTCTTTGTTGTGTGTTCTATGATGAATACTTATTAAACTGAAAAAGGAGTTTTAAAGCTTCATTCTCTCATACTTTTTATGTTGTATAAATTAAAGCAAAACTGACCCAGGCTGATGTAGTGAACAGTTTGAATGATTTACACAAACTTTCCCCATGGCAATGGATGGGTGTTAATTATAAATGTGATTAACATGATTTCTCATATTTTCCAAAATATGAAGAACCAATTTCCTTAATAGCTACCTTATATCAATAAAAGAGAAAATTTAGGCATACAGATTTCTTCTCTTAAAAGTAAAAAGCCTCATATTTAAGACTTTTTAAAATATAAACTTCATGTTTACTTGAAAATATTCCAAACTGGTCTTTGTTCTAAAAATTCTTTCAAAAATTCATACAACTTCAATGTATGCAAGGGTTTTCATTAAACTAAATGTGATTCATTTATTTTTCTGACCTGTTTCCCTATTTGTTGTCATTTCGAAAGTATTCTGCTAGTAAACATCTGTTATTTTTGCAGACCCACTATAATGTAAACAGATGTGAGCTTTTATTTAGATTATATATCAGGAAACAAGCAGCTGGGCTTTATTATAGAAGCCACTCAATATTATCTTTGAACAGACAATTCTTTATTCTTTGACTATTGGAAAACACAAGTTTCTAAAATTGAGCAGATGTCAACTATACTAAAAGCTTAATTTTAAACATGTAATCTGAACACCCACTGTGCCATCTGACCAGCACCTCATCAGAGAGATACGGAACTCTTTGACTCTCAACCTGACAGTTTAGAAAATGGAAATAATGTATCTAGGGCTCACTTGCTATCACAAAACATGAGCAAATATTGCTCCATATCTTGTAAATTCTTTTACTATTTCTTTACTATGCTCTGCGCACGGCGATAGGTTACCTGGAGATCTCTAGCCTACCCTTCGCCTCTAGTCAGGCAGATACCATCTGCTTTCCTCTCAAAACAGGCCGGATAAACATACCAGTTCTGTTTCACAAATCAGTTAGAATAATGTGGAGAGGAGAAGAAAGGGGTGCAGTAAGTGAGATAAAACCATGCCAGGTACTTCAGTTGTCAAAACAGTTTTAAATACGTGCTATTTTTAGAAGGTTCTTATTTTTGGTAAATAGAAAAGCAGTATCACTTTATTTTTCTGAGCATAAATAACCGCCAGTAACTCTGCAATTAAATTGTAACTACTGACCATGTAAGTATATGGAAGCCACAGTACCATGTAATCACAGGATAACTATCTCGTTATTTCTGTCTTTGAAGCTAAAGCCTTGTCATAAGATCTAAGAGCTGCATGTTACATGGTAATTTGGTGTTTCTTTCAAAAATACTTGGTAACTTCAATAACAGGTTCTCAATGCATCCACTTATTATTTATACTATACAACTATTCTAGCTCCCAATTTGCATAAGAGGAAACATAATATCCCTGTGTTGAACATATACTGAGATGATACCTGTTCTTCACTGAAAACATCATATAAAATTGCTCATTAGTACACTGACATATTGAAATAGTTTGAAACATGAGATGGATTCATTTTCAACCTCTCTGTTTACCTCAAGGCAAATAAGGAAGCTGAGATGCTGCCGGGAGAGAGGAAGACCAATACTTTCATTCTTATCTCAGGCTACCAGCTGCACTGTACCACTTTCTTTTTCTCATTCTGCTCACTGCTACCACTACTATTTGAAGTATGTCAGGTTTGGAAAACCCTACATGAATGCTCTTGCAAAAAGAAAAACTATCTGGGAAGGGCCTCTAAAGGAGAGATGAAATGGCCTTAGAAAAAGTGGAAAGTCCTTTACGAGAGCTTCTTATTAGCTGCTCCTCTGTATTGTGGCAACATTTATTATAATATCTAAGGCATAAATGGAGCCACAGGAACCTTGAGTGCCAGGAGAGTGACAGGAGTGACTCTATTGAATAGAACTCCACTCTGCTTTTCTCAATACTCTAAGGTGATCAGGACAATTAAGAAATGAAAGTCACACAATCTAATCCAGAGGAAAGGGTGAAATCGAAAAGCTAATGAAGCTGGGCTTGGCTGTGGAATTTTTAAAAACCCTGATTACCTTTTATTAAGATATTATAAATGTTTTACCCTGCCCTGGAATCAACTTTAAGGAATTTCAAATACTGTGGTCTGTGTATAATCAATGAGATTTAGGGGAAGGGAAACTAATGAAACCTGATGATGAATAATTTTAATTGATACTGGGTTTGCTTGCATTAGGCTTTAATTTGCTAGAAATTTGGGATTTCAAAACGTGGGCTAAATGAAAATAGGTAAGCTATAAATGATCAGATGGGTCTTAAAGTGTACTCATAAGAACATGCAATGAGAAGGGAAAAAATAAGTATGAAGAATAAAGCTGCTTAATAAAAAGTATTTATCAAACACAGATGGAAATATATAACAAGAAAAAAATTAAAGGATACCAATAACTTGGTATCTTTGGGGAAAAAATACAAGGTTGTAGCATTTTGGCATTTCTATCTCTTTGAGTTTTCATCGTATCCCATTATATTCCAATTTATTTAGCACTGCAACATTGCAGCTCAAATTAAGTTATTTTTACTTTTAGGCAGAAGGAGAGCTCTGATGTCTAATTTATTTCAGGTTTTTAAAAACAGTGCTTTTCCTAAGTATGAATTCAATATTTAAAAAATATTATCCTAACAGCCTTCGTGTGTTAGTAATGCCAAGCTCATGTTTCTAATTAGCCAGAAAGCAGGTAGGCAGTAAAACATATTTGTGTAAAAAGGAGGGATAGTAAACTTAACTTCACACCTCATAAAAAGCTTTGTAGTCATCCCAGTGGTGGCTCTCAGCATCCTGTAAAATGCTTGTAGCACAAACTCTGACGCAGTAGTTCGTAACCTGAAACTGTAGAGTGTTGATGAATTCCTGATATCGTTGGACAGGCACCAGGAATATGGGTCTGTTCAGAGAGAATGATCAAAGAGACAGAGATTTAAGGCCTGTGCAGTAGGAGGTAACAATCTCCAGTACTACAAATGGTTTTGATTATTAGATATCAATCATTCATTTCCTCTTAATGCTGAAGTCTGCATTCACATTCACTTTCCAAAAAGAAAAAAAAAAAAAAAAAGCTGGTCTTTGTTTCGCAAGTCCTTTGAAAATGTACATCTGCTGTTTTACAAATATGCACTTCAACTTGAGACAAACTGCATTGTCAATACATCATTCAAAAATAAAAGTATTCTTTGTAAGCCTATTATTAGAGATCAGTGCATTATTTAGGCATTAGGTTATCGTTATTATTAGAGAACAACATGCACTTGTCAGAACCAACTTTTATAAAGATATCACATGTCCCACAAACACACTCTTTTTATTTTTAAAATATTGTAATTTTGTGGATGTCAATTATCTCATAAACTGTTTAAGTATATTCTGTAGAAACAAAATGATTTCTGACACATTTAGTTTATAAATTCAAGTATGAATCTCATCGTCTGACTACTTGTGAGAATTAAAGAAATATCATAGTTATATTCTACCTCAGCCAAATTTGTCTTATCTTTAGCTATTTATATAACACTGCTTTCTTTCACAACTAAGGCATTGCTAAGGCTGAATAAAGAATATAGACTAGATTCTTAGGGTCACATGGGACTGCTAAGTTCACATTCTCCCTTTGCAAGGAGCCAAGTTATGTCTGGAGAGTACAAGGGCAACCAGAAAGACCACATGGTTATTAATACCTGTGGTCATTTGTATCTCTATACAGAAAACGTATTTTCTTTTTAGCCTACAAATCCATGACAATTAAGACTGTCTGATGCTTCCTCTTCTAATATTATAAAATGGACAGTTTATTACTAAATGGATGTCCTGAAACATGTTTACATTGGTCATTAGAATACATTAAATGCAATTATTCTCTATGTCAGCTCCTAACAGCCTATTGGCTTATAAACAAGAGAAAAGTGAATATTTCACAAAGGTGTATACGTGAGACAAAAACAAGTTTATTCTTCCTTTTCGATGTGGTCAGTATAATGTGCCTTACAAAATGGAAGAGTACATTTAGTCATGTCATAACAACAAGGAGAAAATAGTTGCTTCGAATTAGGGTCTAGAAAATGCAAGGGTCTTTTGAGTATGTCTTTAGAGACTACCTTTGCTACTACCTATGTTCACATCCAGCTTAATAAAACCCATGCTCCACCTTTTTGACATTTCCTAGTCGAGACAAATGAAAATAATTCACCATGTAAATTAAGATTTTCTCTTTCTCGAACCTTATCAAAATCTAACTCCTGTGATATCCAAAGATTACAGGTTTCTTTAAGCACAGCCATCACCTTAATTTAAACGACACTCACTTTTTAGTAGTTTCTTTCATCAAATTCTCATACTGCGTGAAATGCTGGAAAACATACACTGCTGTGGAGAGGAGTGCGTGCAAGTTTTTCAGGGGTGCTCTGGAAGGAACCTCCTTGCCTCTCTCTTGCAGTCTCTCCAGGACAGCTGTTGCCACTTTACAAAAGGCTTCCACCAAGTTCGCTCTAATTTCCTGAAAGGAATCATCTCTGCATGCCAGAGCCAGTGGAAGCATTGTGTCGAGTTTTTCCATGATGTCAGAACAAAACTAGGGAGAAATAAATGTGGCACTGAGTTATTTGTACTCTGACAGCGCCAAGTAATTTATGTACAGTGGAGCTAAATTCCTAAATAATGAATTTGGCATCAGACATAAATATAATGACGCAGCTTTATAATAATCGATTTCTCAGTTGTAGAAAGTTAAACGTTTTATGTTGAATAAGGAAATACCAAAATGATGCTTCTCTATATATAACCTTCAAACTTTATGCTTACCAGACAGGCATTATGAAAAACTCATGAACCAGCTTTACATGACAATATCTTTATTTATAGTTAATAGGACTCAGAATATATGTATCCTTGATATAACAGTTGCATTATTTTTTAATTTATTCTGATTTTCTTTTGTTAAATTTTCTATAAACGGTTTTTTAGAATTAAACACCACATATGAATGCCAGTTTAATTTAAATAACCTAGAAGCATCAGAAACAATCTCATGTAGCATCTTCTTATTGGTAAGGTGACAGCAACTTTCAGAAATAATGTGTCTAGTTTTTTGCTATTTATTATGTATCTACTCTTTTGTGATGGCAGAGGGAGGTAGGTAGGTGCAAAGGTGAAGGCTGCCTCCACATCAGACCAGCCAACAGAGTTCCCTAGAGAATGTTCTGGAGCCTGAGGGTGACAGTAGCAGAATAAGGAGGTCATCTCCAAGGATTCTCTTTTTAAAACATCCCAATCATAGGTTGCTGAGCTCATATGCCAAGTAACTGTATTTACTTCCTATTTTCTCAGTATGTTCTGTGAGTTTCAAAACACATATAAAGATTTAAGGCTGATGCTTAATGAAATGGGATGTTCATTAAGGTGTAAATAAAGATTTTCGAATTGCTCAAACCAAAAAAAGATACCCCCTTTAACCTCCCAAATTTCTCCTAGAGTCATTTAAAAGTAAAACCAAAACAGTTTTCCCAGTGTTTCCCAGCTCCCCGTGAAGTCACAGAGGTCCCTTTTGGTTGCTTCAGATTTATGGAGCAACAAGCTATTACAGCAACAGGTGTAAGTCCTTTTTTGTAGCAATAGCCCAAGGATACCAGAGAAGAAAACTGGTTCTGGGTCAAGTATCAAGTATTTTCCAAATGACTCCACTATTTTATCTATGGGTTCCTTTTGCAATGCCTTATGTTTTTTAAAAATTCCATCATACCAGTCAGCAGTTTGAAAGGATTTCATTTGATACTTGCCTTTGCAATTTTCTTTGGTTGTTCCTCCTCAGGAAACACATGGCTGTCTTGCCAAACTTGCTGGACATTTACAAGGTTCATAGCATAGCTCACAGCTGAAGACCTTTCATTCTGTTCCTGTTGGAGAATTTTTGTGGAAAAATCTTCGATTGCAATTGTTATGCTACATGCCATGGGAAGAAACACTTCTTTAAATGCACTTCTCCAGCCAAAATCTAGTAAAGTAGCCTGAAATATAAATTTATATAAAGTCATATTAATCTTAACTCAGCAACAAATGTTCCTATTGTTATAGATATAAAATTATTACTTTCATTCAACATTGAATGTAGATATTCTTTGATATACTATAAAAGCTATTCTTACAACCTGAAAAATATTACCTAGTGAATAAAGCAATATACAGAAACATGTGCATTCTTTACACACAGTAATATGCTGACATTTCATTTTAATTCATCAGTGGATTTAATAAAAAACTTTTTCAAAATTTAATCTCTTAAATATAGTTCAATAAAGCCATCTTTATGAGAGCAGAAAGCTATACTTACTATTTATCGTATAAAGCAACCTTTAAATTCAATGTATTTAATAAAGTCTAAATTAGATTTTTATAGTCTTTTTTATAGTTTATTGTTAACAAGTATTGCAACATAAGACAGCATTTAATATTCAATCTTTTATTTCTTTTTCACTCTCAGAAATCCAGACAAGCCAAAAAATAACTATAAGAAATAAATTTCTCAGAAAACACACCACTGTACCTTTCTAGATTTTTACCTGTTTAGGATTTTATTTAGTTTCTCCACTACAAAGCGGTAAGAAGTACTACATTTGTTCCAAGAATGAAGATTTAAAAGATCTGCGTTGTTTTATGTGTAGAGGGGAGTAGAATGAGTTGGGGTAGAGTCTGACGTTGTCTTGTTTTCTTTATTCTTTCAGTCTATGGCTCATATGGCAATATTGTTATGAATGCCTATTTCCCCCAAGGCCCCTAAAATTCTCTAAAGTACTAAAGACATCGTGGGTAGTAGGCTGACCCTATGCTTAGAGTTAGACTTTCCCTGTTTTAATGTAAACTTGTTTATAATAACATGCTACCTACTCCAACTTCAGAAAACCTTGGGCTCTACATCCCTGAGTGAACTACTTATTTTTCTTGATCTCAGTTTTTTTGTTAGAAAAATAATGGAGCTGAATTGCATGATTTCTATGGTCCCTTGCAGTCTAAATGACTGAGATTATGGATCCTAAGCCTAATTTGCTTGGATGTACACCCCATTCAGCATTAATTTACTGCTTTTTATATATACTTGTACAGAGTAATAAAGGTGATTCACTTTCTAGAGCTAAAATTCTATGATTCCAAGACTCTATAATCAGAAAAAGTGGCTCCTGTTCTCATCATACTCATAATTAAGTTATAACTGAACTTTCATTTTCAAAGTTTATTTGGACCTTTAGCATCATAGGGCCTGAAACACATCTCTCTTATCTTATGTTTGCATAAAATTTATCAATAATTGAATCTACTCAGCTCATATAATCTTCTTTCTTATAAGTGCAGCTTTGGAAGTGGTGTAGTTACAGCCCTGTGCCGTAATAGTAATTCCTTGGGACATATTGATGATAGATATGGAAAAGGGAACCTACCTCCATGAAAGTTAAAACAAAAACAAAATCCTGATTTTTGTCCTCCCCATCAAGGCATGTCTATCCATTAAAATCATTCATTTATTCATTCATCAAGAAAATATGTTCTTGTAAAAATTGCCATTAATTGCCATGGCTGCAGTGGAAAAAAAAAAAAAGTTGTGCATGTGGTGACATTTACATTTTCCCATGATAATTTATATATGATTATAATACATTGGCCTATCTGAATTATCTTTTCAAAATATTGAAAAACAAGCACATTAATAGTTCCTCTTTAAAAAGAAAACTGGGCCAGGTACAGTGACTCATGCTTATAATCCCAGCACTTTGGGAGGCCAAGGCAGGAGGATTGCTTGAGGCCAGGAGTCTGAGACCAGCCTGAGCAACATAGCAAGACCCCAACTCTACAAAAAAATTTAAAAATTAGTTCAGTGTGGTGGCACATGCATGTAGTCCTAGCTCCTTGGGAGGCTGAGGCAGGAGGATCCCTTGAGCCCAAGAGTTTGAGGTTGCAGTGAGCAATGATCAGGCCACTGCACTCCAACCTAGGTGATACAACAAGACCCTGTCAGAAAGAAGGAAGGAAGGAAGGAAGGAAGGAAGGAAGGAAGGAAGGAAGGAAGGAAGGAAGGAAGGAAAGAAAGAAAGAAAGAAAAGAAAAGAAAACCGAAAACCTTTACTTACTCAAACCTCCTTCTAAAAGTCTATTATTCTTATGATATATAGTTTGCTTACTTCCCAGCTGATATTTGTCATCATACATATTCCAGTTAGAATAGAGAACATTTACTAGTTGTTCGAAGAAAAAAGAGATATACGATGTTCTGTTCTGTACACAAAGTAATTATCTAATTTCTTGGTACTGATTTTGATTTTTGGTTAAAGCATAATATATAACTTTGAATTTCCTGATTATTTCTCTTGCTTTCTAGGCTAAAATGATATGTTATTTTCTTTTTAAAATATTTACCTAGTATATAAGTAAGGATCCATTTAGAAAACAGAAATCATTCAAGATATATCAAAAGGAAGAATTTTAATGTAGTATGTTGGTTACCCAGATGATAGAAGATTTGAGGAGTCAAATATGGATAGGCTGTGAAGCAAGACAGATATTAATAGAACAGGAAGCCACAACCAACCCTTGGGCTAGAGGAACAAATGAAGGGGGCTGAGTGTGGGAGACCAGCTCCCACCAGTTGCAGATAAAGGCAGACCTGCCAGGTGGAACTGGAATCATGCAGGGAGGGCTGTAAGGTGGCAGCAGGGCTCATGGGGGAAACAGATAAGTCACAACGTGCTCCCTAAAACAGAGAGAGGGGAAGAAATACCCTGGATTCTCTATAACTCCTACACTCCATCTTCCATCAATGCATTCAATTGGCCAAACCTTCCCGGAACCCTGAAAGCAAGGGAGCCTAGAAGAGGTAATTCTCTACAACATAGAGCAGAGCAGAAGCATGGTAATGGATCTTGAGAACAAACAAGCACAGGTTGGGCACACAAAAATATGAGGCCAGTTCAAACTGTTCTTTCCTTTCCCTTTTTAATCTCCATTTCCTCACCTTTCAACAATCATCTTCAGCCTGCATTCTCCAAATGCAGACCCTGAGTCAGGATGAGAACAAAGATCTCTTGACTTCCACCTCCTTACTCCTCCCGTGGAACAGATTGTACAAGAGAACAATGTCCCCACTAAATTGAATTTTCTCAAAAACTTATAAGCCAATTTTCAATCAGAAATTATTTTTTTGGTGGCAAAGGACAAAACTCAAGGCATTCTGATTCATAATGGACTCATAGACATATGGTGATTATATTATACATGAATTTTAAAAAACCACCCTTTTTTCCTCACTTACCTCTTTTACTAGTAGTAATTGCTCTGAATAAATACTGGTTTCATTTGTTCTAGGTTTCTCTATTACTCCTCTATTGGATTTCTCCAAAATTCCTAAGAAATAGAAAAGAAACACACAAACATACATTTATAAGAAAAACATACTGGATGTGATTAATAGATTCAGGTTAAAATTAATTATGTAGAGAAGCTCTATGCACAGTATATATATACACATACACACACACACACACACACACACACACACATACACAGTCAGCAAGATGTAGGGCTATGTCACCATTATAATAATGGCAGAATCAAGATATCTAGAGTCCTTTTCCATATACAGCTTGATGAAATCTGTATGCTGGATATACTCATATTTAATGTACATGAATATATAATCTGTAAAATAAAACCCATTTGTCATTAATCCGTTCTCATGATGATAATGTAGAGTAAGTTAAGAATACAGAGTAAATATTAATTTCCTTGTTCATTTAAAAAACAATTTTAAGATAACACATTTAAAAACTGGTGGTGTTTCCTAGCACATTAACACTTTTCTTCTTGAAACAAAGAACAAAAATACATAGATAAACATCACTTTGGGAGGCCAAGGCAGGAGGATTGTTTGAGCCCAGTAGTTGGAGACCAGCCTGAGCAACATAGTGAGACCTGTTTCTATTTAGAAAATTCTAAAAATTAAAAATTAGCTGGTATGGTGTCAAGCACCTGTAGTGCCAGCTACTTAGGAGGCTGAGGCAGGAAGATCTCTTGAGCCCAGGAGTTTGAGGTTGCAGTGAGCTAGGATGATGCCACTGCACTCTAGCCCAGACAACAGAGTGAGAGCCTGTCTCAAAAACATAAAAAAAGAAAGAGAAAAATTATACTCTTAAGCATATTAGTGATTCATTTGAAAAACACAAATACTGGGGCAGATATAAAATCATCCCTGGCTCCTAAAATAAAAATATTTCCTTGATTTTTATTTTCCACAATTAACAAAACTCTTTCCGATGGGAAAAAAATAGATCTACAAAAATGTAATAAATAAATACTCCAAAGAAAAATCCTTACATTTTTCCATTAAGGTTATATTAATGATAGTTTGATTCAACATGAATAATTCAGCATTTACCTTTTTTTCCCCTCAGACTTGGTATAAGATGATGAATTATACAGATAGTCGAATTTTTCTTTTTTTTCTAATTTACCAAGAATTGTAAGAATTAGTTACTCCTTATGCCCTGGGCAAAGCAAATTTCAAGACCAACATTCTTGTACATAAAGTACACTAAAAGCAAATATTCCATTTGGTAGGCAATAGCACCACCCTTTTGGGAAATGTTTATCAGAGTTTATTCTGAGGAAAAGTTTTCATCAGTTCTAGTGTTTTGTAATTATTTTTGGATTTGTGAACACTTCCGATAACTTGATTAAAGTGATAAACACTACACACAGAAGTGTACAATATGAGCGTATGGCAGCCATGTGTGCATCACTCACACACACACACTCACACACACAACTGGGGATTCCAAGGCCCTCTTGTAAAGCTCATTCTCAAACTCCATGGGCCCATGACTGCAGTTTAAGAATTCTGTTCCATTTATCAAGACACATCACCACATAGAAAAGGTTTTAGACTCAAGTGTTATACCATTTAACTTAAAATGCTTTTACTACGGTTTGCATTTTATGATGTCTTTCTAAGAAGATGGTGTTCTAAATAACGATCAGTTCTAATTGAAATAAAATATGGATTAATCATAGATTTTTAAATAAAGAAAATTAAAACTACAAAAAGCCAGGCAGGGTGGTTCACACCTGTAATCCTAGCACTTTGGGAGGCTGAGGTGGGAGGATGGCTTGAGGCTGGGAGCTAGAGACCAGCTTGAGCAAGAGCGTGACCCCGTCTCTACAAAAAATAGAAAAATTAGCCAGGCGTGCTGGTGTGCCTAGGAGTTTGAAGTTGCAGTGAGCTATGATGATGCCACTGCACTCTAGCCTGGGTAACAGAAAAAGACCCTGTCTCAAAAAAAAAAAAAAAAAAAATCCCATTAAAGGATTCATACAGAGAAGACTTTTTAGGACACAAAATGTAGAAACCATAAAATAATCCCACACAACAAAAATATCATTAACAGTCAAAATAGGTATGACAAACTGACTTGACAATCTTTCTCAAAATGTCCACTTTTTGAAAATTAATACACTTTATGTTTTAGGAAAGTTTTAGGTTTACAGAAAAATTGAGCAGAAAGTGCAGAAAGTTCCCACATACTTGCTCCCTACCATGTTTCACCTGTTATTAATATCTTGCAATAATGTGGTACATTTGTTACAATTGATGGACAAATATTGAAATATTATTATTAACTAAAGTCCACAGTTTACATTAGGGTTCACTCTTTGTGTTGTGAAATTCTGTGGGTTTTGCCAAATCCATGATGTCATGAATCCACCATTACTGTATCACACAGAATACCTTCACTGTCTTAAAAATCCCCTTTGCACCACCTATGCATTCCTCCTCCCCTCCCCCTTCTTCCTGGCAACCACTCATCTTTTTACTGTCTTTACAGTTTTGCCTTTTCCATAATGTCATATAGTTGGAATCATACAGTATGTAGCCTCTTCACATTGGCTTCTCTCACTTACGATATATGCATTTAAGGTTCCTCCATGTCTTTTCACGGTTTGCAATCTCATTTCTTTTTATTGATGAATAGTATTCCATTGTATTGATATACCATGGTTTGTTTATCTACTCACTTACTAAAGAACACTTAGTTGCTTCCAAGTTTTGGCAATTACAAATAAGGCTGCTATAAACATTCGTGTGCAGGTTTTTGTGTGGATGTAAGTTTTCAACTCATTTGGATAAATACCTAGGAAGTGCAATTGCTGGATCATATGGTAAAACTATGTTTAGCTTTGTAAAATACTGCCAAACTGTCTTCCAAAGAGCCTGTACCATTTTGCATTACTAACAGCAATGAATGAGAGTTGCTCCACATCCTTGCCAGAATTTGGTGTTGTTAGTGTTTTGGATTTTAGCCACTCTAATAGGTGTGTGGTGGCATCTTGTTTTAATTTGCATTTCCCTAATGACATGATGTTGAGCATCTTTTCATATGCTTATTTGCCATCTGTATATCCTCTTTGGTGCGGTGTCTGTTCAGATCTTTTATGCATTTTTAAACTGGGTTGTTTGTTTTCTTGTTGAATTTTAAGAGTTCTTTGTATATTTTGGATACAAGTCCTTTATCATACATGTGTTTTGCAAATATTTTTTTCTTAGTCTGTGGCTTATCTTTTCATCCTTTTTATGACCATATCCTTTTACTTGGCAATTCCACTTCAGAAACTTACCCTCCTGATATAGTTGTGCACTATTATAAACTATAGTATATAACTATATAAAAAATAATTCAAGGAAATTTGCCACATCATTGTTTGTGGTAGCAAATGTAGAGGAAATAAAAAACCCTAAATTTCCATCAATGAAAAGCTGGTTAAATTATGATACAGGCACCAATGAAAAACTATTCGGCTGTAAGAAAGAAAGAGGTGTTTCTACATTTTCTGAATTGTTACTAAAAGAGACCATCTACATAGCATGACAGGATTTTGAGTTATTTTAATATGGGGATATAAACAAAACTAGTTATTTGTTCATCCTGTACAAAAGTTTTACTATGTGCATGTGGTGTTATTCAAAAACAGTTTTCGAAGAAGAAAAAATAATAAAGATCAAGTTGTTAATGACATGAAGTGACAACATTTGGATTCTAATGTCATTTTACTTTCTTTAGATAGCTCATAAAACTAGCTAATTTAAAAGGCATTTACCCCAGAAAAATAGCACTAGTTTGAAGTATAAGCTTTGTAGATCTGTTTCTGGAAATAACTATCTGCCATTGTGCTGCTATAGTTTAAGACTTATGGGAAAAGTTAATTATCTTGTATTTATCATTTCACTCCCAAATACATTATGTTTATTCACTCAAAGTAAGGTGCTCAGATGTTTATACAAACCATCTGCCTATATTCAAGATGAGTAAGAAAAAAAAAGAAGCTTCCAAGACTTCTTTTTCTTGCCGGTGAGCAATTCTACAGTAAGATAGAAAATGAATTATCATGGATTATAATCTTTAAAATATAATCGCCTCCCAAAATTGAAAGGATATTTTAAAAAACTTAATTCTGTACAGAGAAGCAAGAGGGATCTTTTTAGGTAGGACTAGTAACATGGAATCCACATTAATAAGATATCTTGTGGTTTTAAGGAATGGTGTCATTTTTATATTTGTTTGGAATTCAAAATGGTCAATTTCAAAATTTGGCAAGGCAAAACTTTATGAGCTCTGTGAACATGCAGAGAATTAGTTCACATATTTAAAATACGTTGAAAATTCTATACATTTATTATCATTGTCTAGACAAAGTAGCCCATTTTTGGCTCATTGCTCTAAAATATGGTTACTTGCATGTAATCAACATTGGTTACTTTAAGAGCATGCCTAGATTAAGAACCTCAGAAGAGTGCAGAGGGTCACAAGAATACCAGCTGCTCAACAGCTTCCCCTACAGAGCTCTCTGTGGTTCATTTTACACTTCTGGTTAGTTTCCACACTGCCACTCTCTTTCAGAGAGAGTAGAGGTTGGCAGTACTTCCCTGTGACATCCACTTTCACACCCAAATTGGTCTTCATAGGTTCCCATTGTGTGCACTACAAAGCAATGTGCCTTGTTGGCAGCTCTAAATGGGAACTACAAGTCTTTCTTTTCTTCACTGTTCTTTTTCTGGCTCACAAGCAACCTCCCACCAAAAGCTGGATCTGTAGAAGAGACTACATCCAAGAGATAATACCATGAAAAAGTATGAAGAGAAGCCCAGGTGGCCACCTTGCAAATTTCCAATGTGGAAGCCTTCGACCTCTCTGCCCAAGAAACAGCTAAAGTCCTAGTGTAATGAGCTTTACAAACCCTGGGAGCCTCTTTACCTTAACTACATACGCCTCCCTAATACAATCCCTTAACCATCTAGCTAAGGAACTCTTAGAAGCCATTTGACCCCTCTTAAGACCCCCTAAGAGTACAAACAATCTTTCAGAAGATCTGAAATCTTTGATTCTTCTGAGACAAACCCTAAGTGTTCTTCTTACATCCAATTGAAGCAGCCATTGCTCTTTGTCATTGCTGGGGCTAAAGAAAAATGAGGGCCAAGAAACCTCCTGGTTTAGATAAATCTCAGATGCCACCTTTGGAAAAATTGAGGAACTGCCCAAAGAACAACTTTATTCTGAAGGAGCATTAGAAATGTCCCATAAATCAAACCTGAGACCACTCCATAGATATCATCACCTAATATAGAAAGGCATCATAATAGTCAAACAATGTCCTATCATTTTCTGAAGTGACAAAAATAGAATACCATCAAATTATGACCAAAAAAAATAAATAAATATGAGTAAACATCTTTTCTTTCTCAGAAAATATTTCTTGTGTCTCTACAAAATCTCTTATCCACATTCAAATTACTAATAGAACTGCCAATTTGGCTAAGTCTACAACATTAAACATCAAAGTAAAAAGTAAAATATTTAGTTAATCGTCTTTATATTTTCTCTATGTGATGTTAAGCACTTGGATATTTTAAAAACATCTGCACAATGAAAAAAAAAAACCCTCACTTTTCATCAGATTGTTTGGGTTACATAGACATAGTAGGCAACTCTTTCCAAGACCTTTATTAGCAAAATATGCTCCAATCAAAATAAATACACAGGAAACCAAATGATTTGCTCCTTTCTTTTTTTCTTTTTTTCCATTCTCTCCTGCACAGGATTCTAAGCAAAACATTAACCATCAGGAACACCCAATTGTTAACTTATGATACATTTGGTTTCCTTAATCATCTTTCAAGAAATCTTTTCCTTCCTGATTTAAGAAACCAATGCTTTTGATAAGAATTGATTAACTTGGATACACTGAATAAAACATTTAAGATTTTTCTTGACAATCTCCCTCAAGATCATTCTTCTCAGGGAGTCATTTACATAAAGTTGTGTCAGATTAAATCAATCTTGGCTTTGTTACCAAAAAATATGAATTTAAAGAATGAAGAGTACATAAATCACAAGGGGATGTTCTAGTAGTTGTACATTTCTTATACTTGCTCTTCCAAATTCCTTCTACAGCCTGTGTTTAATTACCCACAAAGGTGTTTATATAGTACACCATTATTAATGTGATACTGAAGCTATTTTTGTCTGCCTTACTGCTTATATAACAATTTTGGGGTAAGACACTATATTGTGTCATAATTACATATTTGCTCTGTTGATTTTACTCAGGAATAGTAACCGTTGCCCTCAAATATACAGTGAGTGCAAGTCTCAATATTGTTTGATCTCAGTCTAATGGAGTTGAACCAGCTGTTTCAAGATTTGTTTCCTTTTTCCTGAAATCAGCATGTCAAATCTTTACTTCAGTTTTGGCCATTTCAGCTTTGTATCTTTACAATAGCTCTCTAACACAATTCTAGCTTTGAATTTAGGCTGTCCTTAAGAAGAATAAAGTTCTCAGAACTGACCTAATTTTCCAAGGGCCTGGCCTAGGACCAATAGAAGGTGATTCCAAATGACTAGGGGCCTAGATGTTTTGCTATTCATTCTGTTTCTTGATCCATACCTTAGAAAAGATCCACTAGAGCTGTGGATGAGATGCCAAATGTTAGCCAGGCGTGATGGATGAGTACCAATACCAAATGTCAACTGCTTGAGACACGAATATGTCAATCAATAATTAGGATGTCATATTTCTCTACTCAGATCTCTCTTTGACCACCGAGTCAACTCCATCTAAAACACCTTTCAGGGCTCACAGTATCTCTTAATTTAATTTACTTTTTTATTCTGTCTTTTAATTAATATTCATATTTTCTGTTGTATATTTTTATTATTTTCCCCTTGGGTTTTTTTTGTAAGCTTCAGAAGTCTATAATCCACTTCCATTTTTCTTCAAATTATCTTCAAATTTGGAAGAGCGATCTACACTATTTACTTTGTAATTTAATAGTGCATTTAACATGAAATATAGAAGGCCACTAAACTATGCTTAACATAAAACACACTCCAACACTATAACTTTTTTGGCATTATTTTCACAGGCAAAGTAAATAAAGAAATACCAGAGTAAATATATTGAGTGAAATAAATGTAATTGTTACCAAGAAATCATGTTTGGGGGTTGAAATTTTCAAATTGATTGTTAATCACTTGCTTCCCTCATTTGGTTTTGCAGATACAGCCACTGTATATATTTATATTTTCCTTAGAATGATATATGGTATCATGTAAAAGAGAACTTTGTGCATTTCATCCTGATAAAGATGAAAACCTTTATAAATATACGTATGACAACCGAGAACATACCTTAATCATTGTGCCTTTAACTTCTACCATTAATGTTAGCAGCATTATGTCAATACATATGGCATAGCTTTCTTCAAAGGGATTTTGTTAAGACTAACTAAATTTAAAATAACATATTATATCATTATAATTACTATTTGAACTCATATTTATTGATAGTTTGTGATAAGCTAGATGTTCTTTTAAGTACTGTATATACACTAAATCATTTAACTCTCACAATCCTTTATAACATGTTAGACTGTGAAGCATCTAATTCTGAAAGAAAAAAAGAGAAAATTATTCTAGCCCCACATTATTGTTTTGACTATGAGAACATTCAGGTCTGGGGAGACTAGATGTTTTGCTCAAGATGGTCTGGCTGCTAGCGGCAGAAGAGGGCTACTTGACCATTTACTCTGTTTATTTTGTCCGTAGGACAGGCTGTGTTTATTTGAAAAAAAAATTGATCTGATTGTAGCTAAAGACAATTATCCCAAATCAACATGCAATGCTTTGCCAATTAAAATTAAGGAATTTGCCAAGTAAAAAGGATAAAAATATAATCTATGGTGTGCATTATACTGAATGTTTATTTGCAGAATTCTATCATGTATTTTTTTTCAAGTAATGGATTCACAGAGGTAGGAAACAAAAACAGAGAGAAATTATAACTTTATAAATTTAAACAAAAGAGCGTATTACCTGAAGTATTCCTCAGTATCTTGAGTGATAAAAACATTTCTTCAAACAATTCTTGAACATTTTTTTCCAGTTTCAAAAAGGATCGTATGAGCTGTGATAAGAATTCGAGTTCACCTAAGGTGAGGGAGAAGTTTCCTCCTTTCTGTGGGCTTTCAGGAGTAACTGTGAAAAGAGAAGATCAACACTGCTGTACATTTTATTTGTTTTCTCAGTAAATATTAGAACGATCTATGTGATTCCATAAACCATCAAAACTAACAAGATTCTCCATAATTAAACCAAGTTTGTTCATTGAGAAACATACATAATCTCCTAGGAGCATCTTTTCTTCTGGGAAGCTGGAGGTGAATATTCTGTAAAATCACATCTTATACAATTCTATTGGTTTTTTTTTTTTTTTTTTTTTTTTAGTCTGGGATAACTTGAATCTAATAGGGAGGAAACATCAAACAAACCCAAATTGAGGAACATTCTATAAAACAGCTGGTCTGTACTTTTCAAAAGTGTCATGTCAGAAAACACAAAGACTAGGAAATGTTCTAGTCGAAAGGACTCTAAAAAGACATTATGCATAACTGAAATCAATACATGATCAGTATTTTATTTTGCTATAAAGGACAGTATTGGGGTAATTTGGTGAAATCTGAGTGAAGTCTACAATCCAATGCTATTAATGCATGACTGTTCATTTCCTGATTTAGATAACTGTATTATAATTAAGAAAAAGAATGTCCTTCTTTTTAGGAAATACACATTGAAGTATATAAGGTTAAATGTTTGCAACCTGTTCTCAGTTCAGGAAAAAAAAAAACGTTTTGAGAAGAAAGGAGCAAGAGAAAGCAAAATTGGAAATGTGGTAAAATATTAACACTTGAGGAATGTGAATATGAAGGAAATTTAGGAATTCTTTGTACTATTCTGGGAACCTTTTTGTAAGTCTGAAATTAAGATAAAACTCTAAAGAAAAAAAAGACTGCATAAAAGATATACTCTTCAAGACCTTAAAAGTGTTCCTGTCATTAAAAAGAAGCAAATTAATTTAGCTGTTGGATCTTGTCTACATAATTCATGAAATCATGTTTAAAAATAACTTCTGTCTAAATAATTTTGACATAGCTACTGTTTGCAAAGAAACAATACTACCAATACGAAGGTTGATCTTTTTTGCTTTTGTAATTCTGCTACTAGTCAGGTCACACTGCCATTTTAATGTGATAAAAAAACCCCACCTTATACTTTTCAGAGTATGGAAAATAATTCACTTATTACATATTCCCAAACAACTTCAATTTGTTGCTTTCCTTTTAGATTGATATCACCAAACAGCACTTTTGGCTAAGTTTTCAAGGATTCAAAGTATCCTTCCTTTATTAATGCCATTTCTTAAAACATATTTAAGAAGTATCCTGAAACTTAAGTATAAATTGGAAAATTTGTAAACTCCTATAAAGTAAACATAAAGTGCCTTTGAAGAGAAAATATTGAGATTGTGATTCAGAAATTGTGTAGAGTCTGATGATTCCATGTGAAAAAAGATACCTTCATTATATGGATTTAGAAGGAAGATTCCAGAAATGTAACAATTTTATACCTGATCCACCTCACTTCAGCCAAATTTTAAAATGTTAGCATCAAACTTGTAGCCATATAATACTGTTCTTCACTGAGGACCAAAAATGTCATGGTATCTTTGTAGGTAATATGAGAAAAAGCTGTCTACCAACTTAAACTGTAGCATTGTTCTGGAAGAGTAAAAAAGGCTTTAAAGAAAATCTACAAGTGCCTACAAAAGTACTATTTCATCTCTAAATTTACAATAGTCCCACATACATTAAAACCTATCTCTAAATAGCCCTACTCACATCTACCACTCATGTATAGGCATACCAGAGGACATAAGCATATATAAGCAACATATATAACTAAGATTTTTCTAGAAAAACCATGCCTGAAAAATAAAAAGAGAATATAATATATTATGTTTTATTTAGTTGTTGCTTAATTCCCATTTGGTCTGTTTTATTTCTTTTAAGCTTTGCTCATGTAGCTAAGAGGCTAGCTTAATTTTCTAAACCTTAAAGGTCCTTTTGGACCTAAAATATTTATAAACCAAATTTTCAGAGACTTTAAGAATCCTTTCTAATTATTAGGAAAGGCAACTCAATAGTTTGATTAGAAGTTAAGCATATTTAAGAGGCTTCATTTGGCTCAATTCTAAATTGGAAGTATTGTGAATGTTTATAAGGTAAGCAAAGAAACACTCCAAGAAAAATCTTTAAGAATCAAAACACTATAACCTAAGAGTGCTGCTCATTTAAAAGTATGTAGGGTCTGAGGATTCTTCATGAAGAGGTCTTACGTTCATGACCTGGATTTAGAAGAATCTTGTATTCCAGAAATATAACAATATTAAAAGGTAAATCCATTTTAATTCAGTGAATCTTTATAATGGATGAAAAAGGACATAATAATATGTATGACCTAAATCTAATCATTTTTGTCCCAAAGAAGCAATGATCATGGTAGAGGCCCATTAATTAGTAATCCTTATTTCCTATCACTATTAGCTCAGTGTTCTCCCAAGGGGTATTGTGAGGGTTCTTAATTTATGGGAAAATAATTCTGTGATAAATTCATTTTGTAAAAGGCCAATTAAAGCAAAATTAAACACAAAGGATGGAATAGCATTTCCCAAACTTATTTGACTTATTTTCCCTATAGTATCTCATAGGACTAGTGTCCTAATCATCACAACTTAGCTCATGATTTCTACCTGCACAGCGTATCTATTTTTCTATCCTTAGCCTCTTCACTGTTAACCATATTAGAAAAGAGTTTCTCCCAGCAAAAATTCCCTATATGTTTTCCTTCTCTAAATTAATCCTTTCCCTCTTTTTTCAGTATTACTTCTATTTGTTTCTCTTCTCCAAGTCACCTCTCCAGAAAACTTTATCTGGATACAATCAATCCAGGAGTTCCCCCTTTCGCCTCTAAGGCAATCTGGCCTTGATTGATTGATTGATTGATTGATTGAAATCACTATGGACCTGTCTTGCTTTACAGAAATCTTGGACATAAATGTTTATATACAGGCAATTATGTTTGGCCTGCCACCAATCACTGCTGTAAAATACTTGAAATAATGATTGCTGCTTGGATATAGGAAGAGCTCTGTGATTCCTAGGAAATATAAATTTATCCTAAATCCCAATATTACAAAGAAAAATATTAAGTTTCCATTTTAGAGCAAGACCTTATTTAATTTACCATCAACTAATAATGCATAAGTCCATGTAAATAATAACTAGATAGTTGCAGGGTTTTTTTTTTCTATATAATTTTAATAAGAATTTTTTTACAATGCAATATAAAATTCTTTACTTTCCTATTATTTAAAGTATTTAGAGCACAATTTAAATTTTTCTTCATGACAGAGTCATGATGAAAGTTAATTTCTATGCCGCACTCAGGGCCTAATGTTTGTCTCTCTGTTAAAGGGTATTTCTCAAACTGATAATCATTTGAAAAGGGCTCCATGATCAAATAAATTTGGGAAATACTACATACTAATTCTCCTTACAGTGATTCATAATGCAATCATATTAAAGTCTCTATTTACTTCTATAATATTCTTTGAAATATAATATTTCTCATACTTTTTTGACCAACAAATACCAGTTTACCAGCACATCTATTCTCAAAAACAACTGTTTGGGGGGCTACTGCTCTGGATTACTGTACAACCTGAGTATTTATACCTGCTTTGTAGGTTTTCCTTCCATTGTTAGACCTTTCACTGTGGGTTCTTATTACTGGTTGTGTGGCTGATTTTACCAGTACCCTCTTCTATTGTGAAATGCTGCTTCTAATATCATCATAGCATTTTTGCAGATCCCTTTGAGAAACCAATGAAAGTCTTTCGAATCCTCCTAGATCTTCTCATTGAAAAAATGCGATGTAGTCACAGTTTGAGGGCTAAACAGAATCACCTGAAGTCCATCTATGCTCTCATAGGGCAGTATGATCCAGGATCTTCTGTTATTATTATTAAAAATGCAAATTCCTGGGTCATTTCTAGATCTAATGAATCAGCATCTCTGTGGGATGAGGCCCAAAAATATTCATTTTAAGCAAGTGCTCCAAGTGAGTTTTCTGTACACTAGCTTTGAGACCCCTGCCTGAGGGGTCTGTGATCACTAGTTAAAAACTCTTGTAGTTAAAAATCACTCTCTGGACAATGGAAAACCTGGAGTTTGGTTTTCAAAAGTCAACCAAAAAGATGGTATTGTGTAAAACATCAATGACTTTCAAAACAAAACAAAACTCCACTGTTTCCGTGGTCAAGAAATTTATGACTTTTTTATTTCTGGAAGAAATATGGAACACCTGTAGGAAATTTCTCAGAGCATATCCTATGTATTTGCCGTGGGCAAAAGAACCGCTGTTAGGAAAAAAAAACCTGAACAATAGCTGAAGTTCTTTAGACACATTCCTCACAAATGCGTAATGATTTCCATGAGGCCAGAGACTATATTCAGCTTATTCACCATAGTATCTCAGAACCCAGCATAATCTCTTACACAAAGTATGCATTCAAAAAAACTGATTAAAAAACAAAATGAATGAACGAACCTCCATGAGTCCTAGAAATAGCTACGTTTGGCCCAGAAAAATGAAAGATTTTATACACAAACCTAAAATAAATTCTTCAAAACAATAAATATTTATAGATGTAAGTTAATAAATAAATATTTACAGTATTCTATAAACGTTTTTTACAGTTTTCTGTTTGACAAAATAAATTTGAAGATTACTTCTAATATAGAAAACGTGTGCAAAAGGATATCAAAACAATAATGGGCTGGGAACTTGATAGAACATATTGACACAATTCATTTTAAAATGTGATTTTTTTCTTTGTGTTTAAAAAATAAAATTATATTTTCTTTCTTTCTTTTTTTGTAGAGGCAGTGTCTCACTGTGTTGCCCAGGCTAGTCTCAAACACCTGGCCTCAAGTGATCCTCCTGCCTCAGTCTCCTAAAGTGCTGGGATTACAGGCATGAGCCACCATGCCTGGACAAAATTATACTTTAGAAAAATAATTTCACTATAAAAATGTGCACAGATATTTTCAAAACTGTTGTCCTAAAATTTAAAAAGTCTCTCTCTCTCTTTCTCTGTATATATGAATACACACACACACATATGTATATAGATACACCACTCATAAAGAATATAGACTATAGACTATACACTTAAAGGTGTTAACTATTAGTTACATCTAGTGACTAAATAGTTAAAATATTAACCTCATTCTCTTCTAGAAAAATTTAGGACACTGAAAATAAATCTAGAGTGACATTAGTGCTCCTCACATTTGATCTGCAACAAAGCAGCATTTGGAACAAATATCAAAGTCCAGCTAAATCAGACAAACCATGAAAATACAGGTAGTGGCTGAAAGCACACATATTATTTTCCAAAACCATTAGCAACAGAATTCTTGTTAATAATAGCAGTAAGATACAAGAGAAAATGAGAAGCTACAAAAATCAGATAATCTGAAGCTGGTAGATCTGTATAATAGGATAAAAGGTGCACATTTCAGTTTTCCCAAGGAAACCGAACATTAGCCACCCTATTATTGACTGTAAATGGATCCATTTTCAGTGGGGAGGTATTCTCAGTGCCACAAGACAAGTGATGTAAAAAGAGGTGATACACAAACTCTATTGAAAGTCTTATTATTCCAGATGAAATTCATGACATAATCCAAATGGAATACATTTGTTCCAGTAAAGAAAACTTTTTAAATAATATTATATGAAGTCAGCTAGGACCACATAGGAACAAATAATAAGCTTTACTTTTCCCAGTACCCAAGTCCCTTCCTGAGAGCAGGTGGGACTTTGGAGGCCACTAAGTGAATACCTGAAGAAGCACTGGCCTCCTTGTATGCCATGGAGTTCCGTGAAGCCACAGCAGGAGGAGAAGCAGAGAGCACACACCATGACCCTGAGTTTGTAAAAAACCTTCTTTGTCAGGCAAGTCTAATAGGTAGCTGGAAAATCACGGGGGATCTGCAGGCATTGTTTTTATCACATACACTAAAATGAAATTGAAACTGTTTTTTCCCCTTTTCTCAACCACTGTTTTTGTAACTGTTATTTATTTTTGCAAATTTATATGACTAGGAAAGTATTGGGGATAAAACTGAGACAAAGAATATTTCCACCTTAGTTTTCAGAAATGACCTTTGTTTCTTCTCATCTCTTTTGAGAAGGCTTCCGTATGTACCACACAGAATAGACAGGGTAAAACTTTAAAATAAATTGAGTAAATGAAGGAGTGAATAAATGATTAAAAGGATAAAGTGAGTATCAATGAATCTGAGTGAAAATATAACCCAACATGAGCTGAAAATATGGAAACTTAGGTTGCTCACAGATAAGTGTCAGACTCCTCTTCTAAATGGTGAAAGAATGAAGACGAAACTATTAGGGAAACTGAGCCGCATAAACGTTAATAAATCTGAATATTAATTCAGAAAACAGTTAACTCTTAGAAGCCAGGATGTGGACTCCTCCCTGTCTTTCCTCACTTCTGGCTGTCCCACACACCAAGTTTTATTACGTGATGCACTGCTCTTTATGGTACTGTTACCTGACGCACAAGAGATGGTACAGTAGAACGGCTAACACATGGAATCCGTGAGCCAGATGGCTTGGGTTCAAATCGGGTGCTGCTCTTCACTAGCTGTGTGACTTTGGACAAGTTATTTTGTGTCTTTTTGCCTCAACAGTGTATGAGGTTTCACTGAGTTAACACATTAGAACAGTACCTGGGAGGCAGTAGGCACTATGCAAATGTTAGATATTATTTCCAGTTTCTCTGAGAAGCCTGCTCGCACACCCCCGGCCAGGTTAGGCTCCCACTCTCCATTCTCCTTCCTATTAATAAATATTTTACCTCACACATACCTTCATTTAGCATTTACTATGTCACATCCTAATTGTTAGTTTGGGAGTTGTCTCCTGCAGAGATCTTTTCCCCTCATTATTGCATTCCCATTGTCCATCATAGTGCCTCCTACATGAATGAATGATTTCAAAATGATACATATTGGCAAGAGTCAGCGACAAAACCAACTTCTTTTAATTCTTTTTTTTTTTTTTTTGGCTTTTTTTCCTACCATAAACATGCTTCTTTTAGTAAAGTAATTAAAGGAGTTTTCACATCAATTACGGTATGTCAATTTTTAAAAAAAATATTTTGGGGAGAAATAACCCTAACCATCTTATCAGAGACCTCTTTCACTATAAACTACTTTAAATATTATTATTGTTATTTAATGGACTCCATCTCAACGTTCATAAAGTTGAATGGCAGCTCCACTCCAAGACCTTCCACTGCATCTTTACTGTGTCAACCTTTCAAAACCATGGTGTGTGTGTGTGTGTGTGTGTGTGTGTGTGTGTGTGTGTGTGTGTGTGTGTGTGTGTGTGAGGGGGGCGATCATCATCTCCTTTAGAATCTAACACACGCGATACATCTGTGCTCGCGGAAGCAATGCTTTGCATATAATTCTAAGAGGTTCTCAGGCCTTAGGCTTCTATTGATCATCTGGTTAAGGCCCTCTGCCTGATCCATCTGACTTTATCAGAAGTAGACCCTTTAGATCTCCTTCTCACTAAGACCTGTAGTCCCTAGAAGTTTCTACTTCCTTTTGCAAGAAGACTAGGTCCTGTCTAGCTTCTACCTCATAACCTCTTTATCACTCTTCCCATGTCATAAAATTAAATGTCCTAAAACATTTACACAGACCACTCTCTTACCCTACTACAACACAGGCCTTGGGTAAGGTGATGGGATATATTGAAGAATAAATAATGGCCTTACCCTTTCAGGACAGACAAACACACAGATTAGTACAAAGTGGCAACTGCTTTCACAGTGGAATATGACAACCAAAATGCTCTATTAGAATAAATTAAATTGCTAGTATATATATGTGCATTTTCTATACCTTCTTTCTCTGATCGTTCTAGGTGATAGTTGTTACAATAAATTTTGTATCCAGTGAGAGGATTAGTAATCATGATCTAAAGAGAGGTAGATGTATGGACGGAGACAAACACCAGATTTGGAATAAATTCTCCCAGCCCCCCAAAAGCCACCATGTGACAGGGAGGTTTGCTCTTCCCTTTGGAGGGGCCAATATAGCATATATCTTCCTTATTTTACATACCAAGAGAAACCTAAGTGGCTAAAAAGGGTGAAGATAGAGTCACCCTGAAACTATTCTTTTGGGTCAATGAGAAAAACCGAAAACAAACTGCTTCTGTTATTACTCTTTTATGATTCTCAGGCTAACACTGGCTCCAGTGGATGTTACCTAAACTTACTGCTAAATGATAACACAATTCTCCCACACTCTGTTCCCTCTTCTCTGGCAAAAGCTGTCAGTATTACATTAGCAAGAAACCTGACTTCATGCTTGTTTGCCAAGGGTACAATACTCTCGCCCCTCTCCTATATTCTGTCTTTCTTATTTTGTTTTTTTGACTGAGAACATGAGAGAGAATATCTGACTTCTGAGGTGGCCATTGTTAGGCCACTGTTAGTTGAAGATGCTAATCAAAGAATGGCTTATATTTCAATTCAGCCAAAATTGAGAGCTGTACCCAGAGAAATTTTCTGAATATTTTCTCAGTTGACTTTTGTTTTATTATGCTAGTTTAAATCCCATTTGTAAATATTTAGATATGCTGATCCTTTCAGAGAACATTTTAATAAAAAGACATCTCTAGTGTCATGAAATGGGTTGTACATTTTAAGTATCATATGCTAATAGTATATTATTAATGAAATATCTTCCTTATATCCCCTTCTCAGTTTCAAATTTTGTGGGAGTTCAGTTAATTCTATCTCTTATTATATGTGTTACTTTCTCTTATCCTGCTAAAAATTAAAGAAAAAATTTAAACTAAGTTAACAATTCTTTTTTACTGTAGCCTTAGATTGTATCTGAAAATTGATATTTCATTTTTTAAAGCAATATGCCATGACAGAGAAGTTACATTATCAGCTCTTAATATAACATGTTAAAATTAATTTTAAAAATTTAGTACTGGAATAAAAATAATGCCATCATCAAAAAGATGGATTTAAGTTTGGACACCTGCTGAGTGTACTTCCTAATATATTTTCTAATTGAATAATAACCTTTCAAAAGAGATTGGAAATTTCTCCTCTTTTATACCAAAAAATAAAGAGTAAGATTCTATTCACACTTTTTAAATCAGGCAGAAAAATTATAATGCCTATGAATATATGTTAAAATTCATATGAAAAGAGATAGCCATGGTGATAATAGCAATTCCCTGTACCCACCCGAAAAGCTGTACTCATGAGCTAAGAGAGTACCTGAGAGGGAGGGAAGACATTTGCAGGGGTGTGATGGCACTTTGTCGAGTCAATTTTATAGTTAATCTTACCTTTTTGCCTGCCTTCCTCACCTAAGAAATAGTTATTCAGCCATAAAAGTAAAGTCTTATTTCCTTCGAACTTCAAATATGACTTTGGAGCACCTTGGTGGCAGACATCATCCTTTCCCTCAAAAAGCCTAAGATTTACAAAAAGTAT
Source organism: Indri indri (assembly GCA_004363605.1). NCBI lineage: Eukaryota > Metazoa > Chordata > Mammalia > Primates > Indriidae > Indri > Indri indri. The sequence continues at coordinate 167 of RJWJ010014691.1, read as the reverse complement.
CTTTAAGCGGGTTTCACTTGCTAATTCAATAAAGATTTGCCTTGTGCCTACAATGCACAAGGTACCATGTGATAGGCACCAATTTGCCGTCACAGGAGAGAGGTACAGAGTCAGATCTGAAAGCAAGGTAGGGTGACTACCCAGGGCCACGCCTCATACCAGCTACC
>RJWJ010014690.1:0-37456 GCA_004363605.1 Indri indri | reverse complement strand
ATAAACGGGAGGTAAGAAGAAGAAGATTTTAAAAGCTGGGTGTGGACAGTGAGGAAGAAAATTCTGTGCAAAGAAAATAAGAGGCGCAAAGACACAAAGTAGTGAAATACTATAGCTCATAAGGGGAATTTTAAAAACTTCAGTACAGCTAGTCCAAAGGTTGAGACAGGAAGAAAGAGTTAGGAAAACGGAAAAAGACATAATTGAGGAGTTAGTTCTATACCATGCAAAATAAGTAAGAGTCTATCTTTTAGATAGGACTCTATTGATTGGGAGTTACCCTTTAAATTAAGCCTTGCTTTACTTTTTCTGGTATTCTAAGCCATTAGTCATGAATTGCTCTAAAGACTTATTCAATCTACCCATACATAGATTTCTTGGAGAAATTGGAGAAGAGCTGTAATCCAAAGTGTAAGACGATAATGATGTATGTTTATTTAAAATTAATTTTTCCCCAAATCCAAATCCAAATCTAATTCTAATTAGAATCTAGGACTTTACCATAGTGACATGATTCTTTGAATTGTTAATCTTTGGCTGCTTCAAGTTTATCATATAATAAAGTTACTATAGAACATAAAGTACTCATCCTGTAGTAAGAAACTTTCTAAGTAAACTGTCTATGCAAATCTTAATTTCCAAAACAATTTTGTGTAAATAATAAATAGAGACAAATCACCAAGTACAATCAGTATATATGCAGTGATCAATAAAACACATATAATACTTCCTTCAAAACAACATTGAAACTCTAACATAGAAAGACGTACCTTTAATTTGTACACGATATAACCTCCCACACTAATATGTTTGCATTTAAAGAGCATATTCATCTAAATAAACACACAAATTGCTTCTTTTTTTGTTTCTTAATGAGAGCTATCATTGTATATAGACAAGCACAGAAGATTTTGACTTTCAGCAGGGTCTTTATGCCTCCTTCTTAGTTAAGTTGGAATCTTTTTCTCTAGCTTCCTCTATCAGCCTTGCCTCATCATAATATGGTGTTCTCATCGCATACACACAGAAAGCATTCAATAATGTTTCATTTTGGTTTTTTTTTTTTTTGGTGTATGCGTGTGTGTGTGTGTGTGTGTGTGTGTGTGTGTTAGAAAGAGAGGAAAGGAATATGAGAAAAAAGAGGAAAAGAAGACAGCATGAGAGAGAAAAGGAGGAGTAAAAAAAGAGAAAAAAATTATTTTCAAAAGTTAAACAAAATAAGTTATCTTTTCCTTTGTTCCCCCCAAATGTGGGTATTAAATTAGATATTCACTACATTCTTTACTGACACAAATGCAATCCTACAAAATGCATGACCATCTCTGCCAAACCACCAGTTCTAAATATAATTTAATCTAACTTTCTAATCATTTTTAAACATTAAATGTCCCGAAGGATTTGATTTTAAAATTAAAAATATCATATTTTCATGGCCAATGATTCTGAAGAACTAAATGCTTCTTTAGGAGAGCCCCTGATCCCATTTTCTTTCTGTTACCTTCATCTTTCTTTCTCCTTTGAAGTATAAGCATTTCTTCTAGCAGTTATAAGTGCACACAGACATTGAATCTAGACAAAAGACTAATGTCCCAGGGAAAAAAGGCCAGCTCTTCCATGAAAATTAGAAAAGGAAAAAGTGGCCCCCTCTGCATTTGTATAAAGGTGGACATATTTGAAATGATTTCCTGGCAATCCAAGAGCTACCCTGGGGGGAAGTTTTACCTAATGGCAATCTACCTTGGACAGATGCTGAACACAAACCCCAGACCTCAGGGCTGCCTCATGTGATTCACTTCATCACCTTCCCAATATCAAATACATCCATCTTAGACCCATAATATTTTCTTTCCAAAGAAGGCGCTTTTAATCTGAAATGACTGGTGCAGCATAGATACAGAAAAATGGCTCTGAGTCATTTGACCATATGATCTTTATTCCCGTTCCTCCTCTTGAAGAGACTATTTTACTGTGCTTTCTCTGACACATTTCACAACCACATTTCACTACTTTAAACTTCCTTCTTATCTAGAAGCTCTGTGATTTATGTTCACATATTGCTTTTTTAAAAAAATTGGAAAGAATTGGAGATAGTTTATGCAGTCAAACGGTGAAGAAGGTAAGCACACTGATTGCATAAGGAGAGGCAGTCAGCCTATTGTGAACAGCCTGCCACACACATCATGCTAATGGTAGATGGCTGGCAAAATGGAAACCGTGCACTATTAGTGTCACTTAAAAAAACCTGGCTGCATTGGAGGAATATTACCAAAAACTTATCACTGTATTTAGTCACCTATAAGCATATGACCTACTTTACTAGCAAGGTGTCCACTATGGTATAAACTTATTTTCCCCCAAGAAATAGCAATATTTGGCAATTATCTGCTAAGAAATATAAGGGCCAGTATTAATTTCATTCATCATATATTCTCAGAGAATAAAGAATGCTTATACATTGTTTCTAGTTGACCTTTAATATAACTTATGTTACCTATATTTAAATTAAAACACTTTACCACTGATTTATGGTAAGGAAAAATCAGTGAGTTTAAATTATCTTTTCTCTTAACTTTTGTCAAAATCCCATGTTATATTAAATGTCAATTAACCACATCAGGAACCAGATCAAGAAATTTTATGAGTCTGCTTAAAATGTAGACTTTTAGCTATCTGGGTAATAGCTTTAAAATGCCAGGCATCATAGAGAACTGAATTGGACCATGTCCCACTGCCTCTACTGTACCATCCTGGGCCTGTCTCCTAGGTGGGAAGAGGAACTTCTAACTTTCCCTGCTGCCCTTCTGGCTGCCTCACCATGTTTTCTACACAGAAGGCAGAGTCTTTTTTTTTTTATGATCATAATCCATAGCATTTGACTTCCTTCTTTAAAATTCTCCATTGGTTTCTCATAATATTTAGAATAAAACCCAAACTATTTTTCATGGTCACCAAAATTCACAATATGTCCAGATATCCGTCTAACTGCATAACTCACACACGCACACCCTTCTATCTTTCCGCCTATAATACAAATCTCTTTTTGTTGCCCCTGGGGTCTATTCCTTCTTACTGAAGTACTTTCTCCCATGTTGTTGTTAAGAATCACTCTTCATTTTATTCACGTCTTCGTTCAGCTATCTAGAGAACCAATCCCTAACTACGCAAACTAAAATGCAACCTTACTCTACCCTCACTGCCAATCACTTTGCACTGCTGTCTTTTTCTGATCACTACCTCAAAGCATATTATACACACATGTGTTTGCTTGTTTATCATTTGTCTCCGGCATCCTCATGGAAACACCAAGACTACAAGGCTTTGTCTTACTGACCAATGAATCTTCAGTGCCTTGAACAGACACACATCATAGATGCTCGAGAATGTACAAGTATGCCAAATGAATAAATAAAAAGTACTTTGCTATTCTAAAAAAAATTTAAATAGGGCATTAAGATGGATCACCCATATATTGATTTCGGTTAAGTGCCTCGGTACATTTAAATCTAGGCAGAAAATCTTGGTAGAAATCGAATTTTGGTCTTAAATCACAATATAGGTCAAATTGTTCTTTTTATAACATAAAGGCATTTAACAACCTCACTATTCCTCATGTTCCTTACTAAAAATAGGGATAACGATGCTACCTACTCCATAGGGTTGTTATGAAGATTAAATAAGCTAATGCATGCTACGCACTTAGAATAGTGCCTGGCACATCTTAAATATTCAAAACGTGTTACCTCTTGTTATTATTATTATTGTTAAGCTCAGCTCAAACAAGAATGTATTTGGAACATTTCCATTCTTATTTCACAGCAAATACATTCTTCTTAGCTCAAAATTTGTAGTATGAAAGCCCCAGGAAGGAGAAACAAGTCTGCGTGTACACTCAGAACCTCACAAATTGTTTGGGAAACAATAGCTATTAAAAAAATGCTGGCTGACTAAATTAATCAACATAGTAAAAAAATAAGCTCTAATTTTTTCTTTTAGTGAAGGTTAACAAATAATATTAGCTTTCTTTTGAATACTGAAGGCTCCTTGCACTATAGTTCAAATACATAGAACTATGTATGTATTATAGTGACCAACAGAAAATAAATGACCTTAATTTCTTTGTATCCTGTGGGTCCTAGGACAAAAGTATATACTTACTTCATCAAGGTCACAGAATCAAATGCTCATTGAGACTGATTAATAAAATTATACTTACTGATATTTGCACTGTAACAAATTTCCATCTTAAAGCAAAATGAAGTTTACATATTGCTGCAGGCATTGTGCAAATTAGAACTTCATTGAATATTAATGAATTACTCTTTGTAGCCAATTGTTATGCAAATTAACTGAGTGTCAGAATTTATCATTTTATTTGGTTGAGGCTTAAGGAGAAAAATGCTTTTAAAATCAAACAGAACTCTGTACAAACTAATATGTGAATTCAAGCAAGAAAAGTTATACGATTCCTGAATGTTCAAAATTAACTGCCAGTTTTTGGTTATTTAGAAAAATATGTTAACTCAATGTATATGCTCTTAAAATTACATGAAGTTTAAGATATATTATTAAGCAAATGGAGAGTAATTCTGCAGGGTTTTGAAAATCTTTAGAACAGTTTTCGTAAAACTCCATACGGCCTGTTTATCTACAAAGTATGTAAACTCACTATAATCATTTTAGAAAGTAGTTTATTTAAATTGCCTATTTACCAGATTCCAAATCAGGATAATAAATGTATATATTTATTTATGTGTTGAATCCCTAATTCCCATAACATGGAGACTAGGTGGCTCTAACTTTTTTTTTAACTAAGTTTTTGCTTTGTTTTGTTTTCGTTTTTTAAATAAGTCTAGGAGGACATACAACAAAATGATAACACAGATTCTAAACAGGCCACCCATGCATAGAATTTATTACTCAGTTTTTTCCTTAGAGCTATTTGTTTTAGGCTGCTCTTAAACAATAATTTCAGTCAATATGAATCAATGTTTCATCAATACAGTTCTAATAATGGACTTCAATATTAAAAGACCATAGAGACAAATCTTCTCAAACAAATGAGTTCTTTTTTAACATACTACCTCTGTGATATAAAATGCTGTGGACAGGCTCTGGCACCTAAGAGGAAGTTTATTCATATAGGATATTTTTAGAAATGAACAACTTAGTAAATACAATGCATAATTTTTCTTAATAAATAAAAATTGAGATAATTCACCTTTTCTACTTTAAGAATATTAAGAAATAAGAGATGTAATTACTATCATTATGACATATTTTGTACTGCCTACTTCTCGAAGACAATGGAGAAGCTTATTCAATTGAAAACCATGGCATGTACTATGCATTTCATTGGTTCTCTAATCTGATATAAAGAATGTCCACTTCTCTAGGGTGCTGTAAAGCTTGAAAGCACTTAATGTTTCACTCAAATGAGTCATTACACTTTAAAAATTCTACCCAAGTAATAAAAAAACTATTAATATGTGATTTACAAGATAATTTACTTCTTTCTATAGCATTGCAAAACAACTAAGACAAACAAAACATCTTAGCATATATCAATTTCTTACTGTTCTTTTGTTTTATTATTTTCCCAGTTATTTCAGACTAAGAGGTGTTTTGCTAATTAAATAGAGTGGCAGTGGGGGCACTTGCACTGTAACAGTACTAATAGATTATTATGAGGGATCTTTTTCCTTCCAAATTCAACCAGGTGTTTAGGGACTCTAACAGAGTTGTCTTTAACTTAGCAGTTAAATAGTGAAGTGCAGAAGGCGTTACTGTGTTACAGATATACGTCTAGAATTTGAGTTATTAAAGTGAAACTTAAAAATTAACCAATAGGATCAACTCTGACTATACAGTAAATTCTGAATTTCATTCCTATGAAGAAAATGGGTGTAATTATGATGTCACCCTCTCCAGAGGTGGCATCCCGTCCCTAGATGTACACAACTAATGTATGCTGTTTCCGGCCCTATGCCATAAAATACGCCTTCTTTTTCTCTTCTATGCCTTCTATAAACATGCAATTCTGGACACAGTAAACAGCTTGATTAAAAGCTGTCAAATGCAGGGATGGCATGTGCATTGCTACCGAGGCAGCCAAGTAATCACTAGGTCAAAGGATAACTTTTAAGAGCTAAATTAAACAGGTTCCCCCTCTCGGCTACCTCTAATTTCAAACGCAGCAACTTCACTCTATTTTGAACAGCAAAGCCTTAAGGGTCCTCACTGCACACTGAATGCCAACTATGAAGCATCCAGTAGAGACCACCTGCCCTGTACCAACCTCCCCATCAGAGCTCTTGCAGGAATGCTCTGAGATCTGAAAACCACTTATTCAGTGATGCACTCCCTTCCCTTTGGCTGTCTTCCGTACCAGGGCAGCGGGTTTTTATTTTATTTTCCCTTTCCTCTCCATTACTCTAGGGTGTTTCGAATTTCATTACAATAATGATTCATTTTATATGCATATTGCAAACAGGTTTAGAGACTGCTCCGTGCAGAAATGGGTGGATAATGTTACAGATAATTTGATCCATGAGAAAGAACTGTCATCTATATTGCTTTGCTTAGTAAAGTATTTTAAATAGTATCTGAAAACATGGCATAACAGTGCTGGCTTGTGGAATAATCCACAAAATATGGAGGTGCTTTCCAACTGACTGACGCAGACACGCTGTTAAGTGATCTGTGTGATTTGCTTGGTGTAATAACCAGTTGTTTTTGGCTCACTGGGTGCCAGGGGCTACTTGAACAACTCAGCCTTGAGCTTGACAGGGACTACTGAGTGACCATAACATGATTTTGCTACAAGCAGTCATTCGCCTTGTTAAAATCAATGAAATCCTGCTGTCATAGCAGCATTTGAGCATGTGCCTCTACTGTTACCAATGAGGAGACTTACTATTTAATTTACTTATAGGAGTCGAATTCTCCCTTTCTCTCCCCCTAGTAGGATGCCACAGTTTACTACACTGTATTTTGCAAAAACACTATCAAATAATTCAGCTTAAAACAGATCTCTGGGTTACGAGTACTTATCAATATTTTGTTTGCCTGATCACCAATAAATCGTAAGAATGTATTTCTTCAATCACACACATGTAAAGAGCAGAGAAGATTAGTCACTTGTTATAAACAAAAGGAATACATGTATTTCATGACACTTTGCATGATTCCTAAATTGCTTAACTTTCAAGAATAAAATACGAATTATTTTTACAAAGTTTCTTGGTTGGGGTAAAGATGAAGATTGTACAAAAGCATGGTTTCACAAGCATCACAAGATGATTGCAATGAAGCAGTATCAGTAAGCAAACAGAATCATATGTAAAAATCAATAAATAGGAAGCCTCCTTTGCCCAATTATTGCTCAAAGCATCTGTTATTAATTAATTGGAATTATCCTTGTACGAGTCAAAGTAGTTCTTATCATAACTCTCATAATTTTCTTATATGAAAACTGCTACTTCTTTTTCTGCAAAGTTATAGATATAATTGACACAACTCAGTTTCCCAGAAGTGTAAGAGAAAGAGTTACGAAGACCAGAAGTTCAACTCTAGAAAGTTTTTAGGGATTTCCTATACTTCTTATAGATGGGGTGACTAAATATTTAACTGCATAATTTCAAACACTGTTGACAGTGAAAGTGGGTGTTATTAATAATTACATGAAGACAGCCAACACAGTCCTGGACAAACTGAGATACATAGTCAACCTTATAGGCAATATTTATTCAGGTTCTAAGAACAGTGGCTAAGCTTACTAACCACATGGAAGTTCCATGGAAGGGGCACATTGCTTGGAATGTAGGAATGTATCCTATTCTTCCATGCCCCTTATCTTCGCAGAGAAGTAATAAATATTTTTAATTCATTGTTTACTTATGTTCCCCAGGACTTTTAAGTATTTCATTCAATGATACTATCTATATAACACTAACTTTGTTCGCTGTTATTAATGCGTAAAGTAAATAGTTCTAAGTTTGAAAAATTCAATTTTGCAGTGTTTTCTAAAGCATACATATGACAGAAATCCTACAGGATATGTAGCAGATCTCTGGAGAATATTCTCATGTCCTAATTGCCAAACAAGGGAGTTAATTCTGCAGTCAGACTTATTCAGGATACTCAATAGCACAAGTCCAAAGGTAATAATTTAAGGCTTGTGCACATTTTAGAGAATTCAGAGTTAACAACTCTGTACTCACAGATAATTTCAAGAAAGATCAAAATTTTAAAATTAAAATGAGTAAAAATAAAATTTCACGTTAATCTATAAAATTAGAAATATGGATTTTATTTCTGGGAGGAGATGAATGGTGATGCACTTTAATCCCCTTATGTTACACAGGGTGGACATCAGGTTCACTGAAGTTAAATAACAGGCACAAAGACACCCAACCAGGTGCATACCTGCTGGAACTATACCATAATCTTGCTTCCATTTCATGTTTTATGAAAGAAAAAAAATAGAATTGTTGATATAAAAGTTAGAAATATTCCAGTTCCTTTATATTTTCTTCAGATTAAGATGATACCATTGCCTTTTTTCCTATTTATTTTGCTGCAGTATTTTTATCTGCTCCGGATACAATGCAATCACATTTGAGGTTTGGCAGACTGCCCTTTTGGCTTAGCAGAGTTGATAAAAGGTTGCCAAATACCACAGTAGTTCATATTTATTTTCTGTTTTATAACTTTTTTCCTCAAAGCTCACTGTTCTTTTCCTCAGCAAACTATCAATCAATTCTAGAAAAAAAACATGACTTTTTCAATGGGTTGCCAATGTGGCCCTAGTTGCAGACAGCGTGTCTTTTATGCATGCAATATATATATATATATATAATATATATATATAATATATATATATTTAATAGTTTAAATTCAGAGAGAAAATATCAAATTTTAGAAATCTTGTGTATGTATGCATATGTGTGAGCATATCTACATCTATCTATACTCATGCATAAACATACACATAAATATGTGTTTATGAATGTATATATATTCCAGCTAAAATATTTATGTTAAAACTTATTTTAGATCCCATATACAAGCCTATTTAATTTTACTTTTTTGAGGCTTGGTATTGTGAACATTTCAGTGTTGCCAGACAACTTGCAATTTGGAGATCTGGTAATAAACACAGAATAGCCCTTGGTAATATAACCTAACGTTGACTAACTCATGGCTTAGGAGATACTTGAAGTATACATAATCATCTCTGGCTGGAAACTTAAGTTTCCAAGCCAGTATCCAACGTGAATTGGACTACTAGTTACTATGTTGGAACGGGTCCATCTGCTGAATATTTGTGCCTAGTGTAATCTTGGCTATACATGATTACCTTTGTCATTGTTGTTATGGAAGCAATGAGCTAGTCATCAACTCTACAAACAGTTCCTACAACCCACATATAAATATAATTAAAGAACTAGTGTATGGATTAGGAGCATTATTTCTGCATTTTTATTCTGAATCTGATGTGTATGAATTCTTGCTGTATAACCTTAAATGAAGCACTTAATCTCCGTAAGTCCTGTATATATATTAGGATAATAACATTAACCCTGCTGGGCTATATTTAATGAGACAAGTACAATGCTTAGCATAGTACCTACATGCAATCGATTCATTTAATTTTCAATTATTGGCAACAAGTATGTACAAAACAAATGACAGCAATTGTTATGCAATTTTCAAAAGAAAAACAGGGACATTTGTATACATTTATAACAAATTATTCTTAATTCTCTCTCATCAACATACTCCCCCATATTTCTAATACTTAAATAACTAAATTTGAAAATTATCATGGCTGCTACTTTACTTTTATTTTTTCCTTAATAATGTAAATACGAACTTCACTAACATACTCAAACCTCAAAGTTTAGTTCATAATTAAATGCCAGATTTATAGAGTATTTTTAGCAGTATAAAATTAGACCATTTCAACCATTTTCTCTTATAATGAGAAGCAAATATACTGTAACTACCAAGATTATTTTATTATTTTATATCATAGTGTTAAAAGTTATAGTTTTATCATTCCATCATCATTCTCTTTCTTCACCAAAACTACACTATATTCTAGCTTAGAGATTTCCAAGCATATTGTTATTACATTGCTTAAAAGATTAAATGATTGCCAAACAGCTGTATTTTTCAAATGCTTGAAATTGAAAAATTAAAAAATCATCATATTCTGGTCTATCTAATTGTTTAAATAAAAACAAATATCATATGGTGGTGTATAAGAATGTGGTGCTAAATCACAAAAGTCTCTAACCCATTTCCCTGTCCTTCAACAGGTGTATGTGTTCCTTAACTTCTCTGGCTTCAATTTCCTACTCTGAAATGGAAATAAATACTATTTTAATGAGCTTTAAATGACATAATGTATACATAACACACAGCATAAAACAACCAAATAAATATTTGTGATTATCATTAATATAATTTTTGAATGTTTTCACAAGTATAAATATAAGACAAAGAAATGTATTATTTTCAACAAATTATATATTTCAGGCCTTTAGAGTTTTTAATCCTTTCTGTTATACAAAGCAATATACAAAGTCTTAATTATTAAACATTAATTGAACTTACTAATAGTTTTCTACTTTGCAGAGGTGTCCACCACTGTAAAAGGTTTATAAACTTTTCCAAACTCTTTAATGGTAAAATACAAAGGGGGCGGATACATAGCATTTCAGTTGGTTTCTGTTTTTTGGATGCATCCTGGAAGAGCTAGATATGGGAGGATAATGATTAGTGTGCTGAAAATAGACTGGGGACAGTTTAGGAGGCATTGCTCTAACAGACCAGACCAAGAAACAGGTCTTCTTTATTTAAGAATATTTGGAGGTAGTTTGCTTTCCAATTTATAACCAGACTTATGAAAGTGGCCTGACTTGGAAAAAAAACAAACCTAGACATTACTATCAAATAAAAATGTACAACTATCATAGCCCAGGAGTCAAAGTAAATCTTTGCAGCTGTAAGGAAAGGAGTGTATTTTGGTATTTTGATTTATTTCTCTCTGTTATTGAAGGAAGGCAGGGCTGCTGAAATTTTATTTTAAATCAAATGTTTTTAGGACAAAGGCATATCATCAATATACCATAAATAATATAGACCAGATAGAAGGTTTACAAAGATAAAGGTTCATAAAAAAAAGATATGGGCAATACAAGTTTACTGCATATAGCAAGTATAAGGCATATATATTTTATATTTACAATAACATCTTTTAAAAACAATTATATTCTACTAGGGCAACTTGTTCTCAGATTACTTTTATGCTAAAGTCAAAAAACAGAATTAACTAATTATTAATAGATGTGAGGGTATGTGACCCAGTTTTTAATACATGCTTGAAAAGTATTTCAATTCCCATAAGATTACATTGAAGTTTAGTGAAAATATTTCTAGCCCTGCTTCTTCGTAAAGCACTAGTAGGCTAGTTGACCACAGTGGTGAAATATGCTATAGAACGCTATTTACAGAATGCAGATTACTCGTGAATACTCTTGGTCCTTGTTACCTAAAGTGCAGACTTTGAACCAGCTGTATCATCAAAATTTAGAAGCTTATTGGAAATACAGAATCTTGGGCCCAACCCAAGATTACAGAACACAAATCTGCATTTTAATAAAATCCTCAAGAGATCCATATGCACATTATATTTTGAGAAACCCAGTAAAGGTACTTCTACGATATAAAAATTTTGAAAATATATATTTATTTTTTTAAAGAATCCCTTGAGGCTGGGTATAAAAATTATTGCACATAACATACATTGAATATATCTTAAATTTTATATGCAATTTTGTTTAAATTAACTATAACAGAAAACAGTCAAAATGACAAAGATCACAAGATCTTTATGGAGTTTGTATAATCTATTTTTTCTCCAGAAACCTAACCTGCAATGAATAGCATTCTGTGGCCAAAGTAGAAAAAAGAAATCAATAAATTCAAGCAAAGAACTAAGTGTGGTAGCAAGGTTTTCGGACTCTAAGGTTTCAATAAATTGTTGCCTAATACCATTATCAAGGCAGTACTAACTAGGCTGTGTGTAGCCAGCAATGGTGAATGACTATAACAATTTAGTACCTATATGTAGAGATTTCAGTTTGATGCATTCTAATTTCAGTGCATTCTTTTGTTTACACTTATATCTTGCTGTACTTATAGACTTTTGAAAGCAGGGACAGTGTTTTATTAGGTTTTATAATTCCAGTAACTGCTTTAGTCCTTGGCAAAAAACAAACAAAAAAAAAATGGGTGCTTAATGAATGCTACTGAATTTATTGAATGCTACTGAAAATATATTTAACAAAGTCAATATGATGAGAAGCCTTCCTAAATTTTACAAGAATATTCTATATATTGGTCTTGGGCCTAGTGATTAAAGAAAGCAACATTATTAAAATAATAATAATAATAAATCTGTTAATGATAAATGCACAAGTCACAGTAATAAAAGAGAGGCATGAACTACCAAGAGAAAGAAAATTAAGCACAAAGGAGAATATGTGTGGAAAATGCTGGCCAAAATAACTACATGGTTGTGGAATTATATTTTATTTACTATGTTCATATTTGCATATTTTATTTCATAACCACTCCATATTAGTCTTTTTTTCTGTTACTGTTACAACAAAGAAAATGTTTAAATATACAGTTTAGAATCCTTTGGTATGAAATTAGAATTCTTTTTGGAAGCAGAGGATTAGTATAAATATAGAATATTTTTTTCTTTAAGGTACCTTCTATTCATGCCATATTTTCAATAATTGGCAAATCAAAAGAAATCAATATAGAAGGTTTAGGAGCTTTACAGTTGAAAAGATACACCCAAATTTAAATTCAGTCTTCTCATTTATTATTTATAAGACAATGAATAAGTTATTTAACTTCTCGGATTCCCAGTTTTCTAATCTGTTAAAAATCAGACAAAATTATAGAGCTTATAATGTTCTTGGAATATAATAAACGTAAAGTACTGAAACAGATAGCTACTCAACCAGCAGTAACTATTATTGCTTATGCTACTTTATATAGACAAGAGTGAGCACTTAAGTGTATGATGACATATTCTTACATTAAACTTCTAACACTAAGACATTTTCTTTCTATCTTCTTGAGACACTTTATATTATGTTGCAAAATCTGTATTTTAAAGATATCAAAAGAGATATAAAAAATCTTACAACTGATTGCTAGAGAGCAAAATATTTTCAAGTAACAACTATTATTTTGGGAAAACACTTCAAGCTTAAGAAAAATAGGTATTATTATGGAAGCTGAATAAGTTCTTTCCTATGGCATTGCCAATAATACTACAAGATATGTATTGCTATCTTCTTTTACAGATGAGGAAACTGAACACATAAATAATTATTTATCTGATATAAATATGATTATTTCATTACACTTAACCAGTAGTCACTGTCGTAACTAACATTGATAATGAAATGGAACATTTTCCAATTATACTTTTGCAAATTGATTGCAATTTCATTGAATATTATTTTAGCACAAGCATATTTGAACTCATGGAAACAGAGAATAGAACAATGGTTACCAGAGTCTGAAAAGGGTAGAAGCGGGTAGAGGATAAAGTAGGGATAGCTAATGGGTACAAAAATACAGTTGGATAGAATGAATAAAATCCAGTATTTGATAGCACAACAAGGTGGCTATAGCCAACAATATTTATTGTATATTTTAATAGAGCTAAAATAGTTAAACTGGAATGTTGCCTCTATCAAAACATCACATGTACCCAAAAATAGATATAAGTGTTATATACCCATAAAAATTAAAAATAAAAAAAAATTTAAAAAGCAGTCATGCCCACTACGAATTTTGTCTCAAATTTGTTTACAAATGAATTTTTATCTTCAGTAAAGAAACAAAAACTAAATCAGGGAACATCTAGATATTAAAAATGCTGACTTCAATCATTAGTTCATAGCCTCTTGGATCTTACGTCCATTAAAGGGGAAAACAGGTGGAAAGAGGTATCCTTGCTATTTTTCAAGGAAATTCTAATTGACACAGGGGCCAAAACTGTTGTATTAAAGAATCTGCTAAGGAGGCCTCTGTGGTCCTACATTAAGCACCTTCCTATGTACCAGGCATATGATTGTCAACGATTTTGTAATCATGAGGGGAATAAGTGAAAAAGATGTTTTATGGAATGCTCTCGAGTCAGCATCTCCATAAAAGTGCTATTTTTCCTATGCTTAAAATATTTCACCAAACTTTAACTACTACTTGAAAAAAATTTTCGCTTACTGGCAGTCATTTCCAAGTTCAGGTTCCTTCCTGCCTGCCTGCCTGCATTCTTTCTTTCTTCCTCTCTCTCTTTCCTTCTTTCTCTCTTTCTCTCTCTCTCCCTCTCTTCTTTCTTTTCTTTCTTTATTTCTTTTTCTTGTTTAAAAAGTTAACAGCTGAAAATATCTTCACACACCTGGCTAGAGTAAGTCGTAAAGCATAATTAAAATTTTAGTAAAATTGCTTATGGATTCAGCCTCTTCTTTCAATATTTTCTTATGAGTTTAACTTTCAGTGTAAGCATAATACCTATAAGAATTTTAAAAAATTGTTGGGAAGGGAGTGTCAAAATACACAAATTGACAAAATATAAAATGTGTGGACAAAACTCCCTAACATTACTGTACAATAAATTGTGTAAGAATTGGATAATACTAAACTAGGCGTCTAAGGGAAACAGCACAAAGAAAAAGAAAAACCTGGAAGGTTTAGCTATCACTCTATCCAAATCCTGTTGGGTCAGGAGGACTCTAATGTTAAAGTGACATATTATAGACACTGATAAATCACCATGTCAAACACTCAAATTAATGTGCCCTGATGATACTGAGGAAGAAATTATTTGCATAAAAATGTATCTGATTTGTCTAGGAGCAACTCATTTTCAATTCCGATTTCACAGCCTAAGGCACTGATGGCGCCTGGGGGAATTTAAAATAGTGTATGCAAGAAACAGAGCAACTGAGTACCATAAAATAGAATAGCGCAGAGCACTGCATCTAAGTATGGAATGTTATTTCCATGAGCACGTATAAGAAGGACTAATCCTATGACTGGGTGACCATAGTGTAGTTGTCACAGAATAGAAAATACAATTTAGGAAATACTTAAGAACAGCTTCATCGGTTCCATCATTTTTCTTTGGAATAAACTGCATTTTCTTCCATGAAAGCCAAGTGGTAATACCACTCCTTGGCATTTATAATTTCAGTAGCAACCATGACAGACACCATCTTTTCCCAATACTATCCCAAATCTATGGTTAACTGTTTTCATGCTAGTCATTCTATAGCGGCCTAAATGGGGTTAGGTCTTCAGAAAAGCAAACCCTTCTCCCTCCAGCAAACAATTGATGTAATCCCTCACACCCATAAATACAGATTGTTTATCTGGAACTACTCACTTTCCCGTTTTCTGACAGGGACATGGTGAATGGAGTCAGTGATGGCTGTGGAGATTGATTTTTCATAAGCCCCAACTCTTTTCATGTGTCAATAAATGAGAAGATCATTACCATGGGCTGATGCCTGTGGTGTAATGGAACAGAGATGGCTGCCTCAAGGCATTCTGACTCTCAGAGTTCCAAAAGCAATTCCTACAGCAATAAAAACTAGTATCAGATTTGACCATAAGCAGGAAAGCATGCATTAAAGAAAAGTAGATTTCTCTTATTATTTAACCAAAAAATTAAGAACAGAGATTATGACCACATACCTCCTGGTGTAGAGTTGATATTCAAATATTTGTTGAATGTGTAAAAAAGGAGAAGGAAGGAAGGCAGGAAGGAAACCATTATCAAGGTAAACATAAACCTTATTTACTTTTCATATATAAAGAAAAACTAGAAAGAAAAAAATTCTATCTTTGGATAAAGTATTGATTTTATGGTGGTTATTTATAGAGTATTATACTCATAATTTGCCTATTATTTTGTTCTTCATCAAGTATAACAGACTTAATCATTGTTGTTAACCACTCTATACTACCTGAAAAATTGACCTTCAAGTGTTCTTAAAAAGAGAACATGGATGAGTGCATTATTATACACAGCATAGTAAAACTCAGATTCACAAATAGCCTACACTTTTTAGAGAAATGATCTAAATAAAAAATCTGAGGCCAAGTTTAAAAATAGTAAAAGTTACTACCAAAACATAGGGTTTTAAAATGCCAAGGGAAGGAGTGGAGCAAGTGAAAAGCAAGTTACCAGCAGTTTAGTACTAATTAGTAAAACACGGTCACATTAATGAGTAAATGTAGCACTGAAGCAAAACACACAAATGCCAATAATTTTTAGCTTATCCACTGGTCACAGGAAAAAATGCATACTGAGGCTATTTGCTTCTGAAAAGTCAAAACATAACATTTTATGGAGGTATTTAAGTCTCTTTTTAGTTAATACAATTTTTAAAAAGATACAATGTTAAGGAAGTCGTGCCCTCCGACTAAATGGGCTTATTCAGAAGGTATTCAATAACTTCTTGCAGAGTAATTACAAATAATCACCATGGAAATTTAAGCTCCAACAATTGTAGCTTCTTGGTCGCTTAAATTTTTTCTTTTCCATTTATAATTTTCTCTAGCATAGACTGATTAAGCTGTTATTAATTAACGTTGAGGTCTATGAGAAAAAATGTGCAATATCAAAATAACGCTACATCGTAAAATCTTATATATTCATATAAATCTATCACATGTGTATGCTATTATTATAAAGTGTTATACTTTTATAAAAATAAATACATATCAAATTAGGCAATAATGTAAGTGTTTTAGTCACCCATGCCTGGAGCATTTCTGGTGTGATGCACATGGAAAACTACACACCTTTGTCTCTCTGCTTACAAATATCCAAATGACCATTACTGGACTTCCGATAAAACAAACAGCTTCCAATGCACTACACCTATAAATTGAACTTTTAAATTAAGAGAAAATATTACATTGAGCTTTTCTCTCCTAATGATACAACATAACTCTAACACAAATGCAGTTACTTTCCATGATGTTATTTTAAAGTTTGGGAAAATGTTTATTGAGTGGCACTAGTCATTATAACAGATGCTTTTCATATATCATATATGTTCCGCAAAACAATTCTATCAGTGAGTGAGTGTAATTCCTTCTCACAAAGTGGAAAATTAAGGTCTGAAGAAATTAACTGCTCCAAATTTACATAAATGTTAGGTATGCAGAACGCATCTTATACATTTAGGACAGACTGCACACTATTTCAAGGACACCAAGCTCTGGCCCTAGCTATGATGTCAAAGATCTACAAAAGAAGCAAACTAAAACTAAACCTTTTCTAGATCAGAAGAATAATGATCAAGCAACAATATAGCCAGAGTTAGAACCCAAGTGATGAGTATGGCTATGCACATGTCTCTCTCTCTCTCTCTCTCTCTCTCTCTCTCGCTCTCTCGCTCTCTCTCTCTCTCTGTCTCTCACACACATACACACACACACACACACACACACACACTCACCACTCACACAATAATTTAAACTTAATTCTTTTTTTCTTATCTAAGTTAGCATTAGTGTTCTTTCCCAGGCTTTGCATTCACCCTAGAGAGAGTAGGAGGAGAAATTCTTCTTTACGTATTTCAAAAGGTTATGAGGTGTAATTTCACGAATATTTTCAATTCTCATAGGCTGAAATTATGTTAAAAAACATAATTTTTCTGTGAAACATGGCATAGTTTTCTGAGCTTTGGTGTGTTGGTGGTATTGCATGTTTAAAGTGTGAACTGTGTTGGCTGTCATTGCATGGTTGGTCACCTGTATCCACCCCAGGGTTGTACATCTTCAAATTCAACCAACTGTGGACGGAAAATATTTTTAAAAAAAGATAAACATTAACAATACAATAATAAAAAAAATAACAAAAATGTTCAAAAACCAATATAGTACAACTATTTGCATAACATTTACATTGTATTAGGTAGTGTAAGTAATCTAAGGATGATTTAAAGTATACATGGGAGAATGTGCGTATATACAAATACTGCAGTGTTTTATAGAAGAGACATGAGCATCTGCAGATTTTGGTATCCCTGAAAATCCTGGAACCAATCTCCCTTGGATACGGAGGAGAACTGCATAGCAAATACCATTTGCATTGATACCATGTTGGTGAGATCACAAAATTTTGGTATGTTAATAACTCTTTTAATGATGAATGCTGCACACGTCTCCTCCCATTTCCTAAATTTTGGCTAGTAAAAGGCAGTCTGTAGGAGAAAAATACTTTAAAGGATACCATTTTTTAGGCATTTTAATTTGTATAAAATACGTTCCATCTCTTTTTCTCTCCCTTTGATACAAATTGCTGAACTTAGTCCAACCAATGAAACTTTTGTAATATGCTACATTGTATTTTATAATGCTAATAGATAGAAGCTGAATGAGCATTTAAATTAGCATTTTGTATTTTGATCTTAATCTGTATAGAATATTATTGTAATATTTCATACTTAAATTTTTTAGTAAAATTACTTTGGTAATGTCATACTGATGACATCATACACTTAAATTGATTTTGAATTTTATAGACATAAATAATTGACCCCCAAAATTCTTTTTAAGATTCTAGAGAACTATCTCTCTAGGAACTAGAGTAAGTATATCCAAATAAATCACTGATACTGATTACAAAATATATAGACTCCACCCCCTGAAAACAGTCTTAACTTATTTTCTTCGTCTCTAATATTTTCATTTCAGAATAAATTTTTATTCTAAAATTTGAAATTTTGATTGGTTTCAGTGTAGTGCTCTGGTAAGGAGCTGGTCTTCTCCTAGCTATGGGCAGATTCATTAGCTTGGGCAAATGAGAAAACATGTATTTTAATTAAAATATGCCAAAAATATGCAGGGCTTAAATTTGCTTTTATAATTAATTGTATTGCTGCATTTATGTGGTATTGAAGTTATGCTGTTGTTTACTTTTTAAATTCAAAACATGTTGATAATGTTTCTCAGGAGAGGAGGATTTACTCCAAATCCAAAATTAATCAGTATTTAATTTTTTTAAATGAAATTTTTACTTATATTAAATAAACATAGAAAATGACTATATATAAACTCATATGTTGTGGCACAGTGTCAGCAAAAAAGTATGTGAAAAAAATTAAACTGAGAATATATAAAATCAATAGACTAATTAATTACTTATTGTATTCTGCTTCCAAGTTGCAAATGCTGGCAAAGCCAGAAAAATAAGCAGAAGTGAGAGGAATCAGTGTTCCCTGTCCAAAAAGGTATGATGGTTTATTTCAAATGAAAAGCCAAAGGATTTAAAGTAAACTTAAAATGGATGTCAATATGTGTGATTACAACAAAATACCCTACAAAGAAAGGGTTCATTAGGGCAGCCAAAACCAACAGATGTGTTTCAGCTCATCACTTCCTCCAATTGAGCATGAGAAAGATAAAATGCTTGGCTGTGGAGTTCATATTTTAAACAAATAAAAGGGAAAGGTACCTGAACCACTGGTTTGCCAAATTTTATTGGGTTCTCCTATCTTAACAGAGCTGCTCATTCACACACACTTATTTTTTTTATTTATATATCCCATCATAAAACCTGCCACTTGTTTCTTCCCAAAGTAATTAATGAGGAGGAAAAACAAATCTTTCAAAAGGCATTTGTGTTTGACTCTTTCTTTACTTTGAAAATATTTACTTTACTTTGAAAGGACCTTAGAGAAAGCCTTTGCATTCTATCACTTACCCACATTGTAGTCCAGATCAGTTAGACTGATCTGTAGACTCTTACCATGATAAGAAATATGGAAATTTTTTTGTTTTCAGAAACTATTCAGTTAAAGGATAACCCTTCTCATTAGACTTTTAGGGAATCCCTAAAAATGAGTTGGTTAGGAAGACTAACTGTTGAATCTTTTAAAAGATACTTTTGCAATTTCTCTTTATTCTAATTCAATGGAAAAGGTGACCATAATGTTTGATAGAAAAGAGAATCATGGGCACTTAAACAAAAAGAATGCTTCCCTGTTACCCTTTCTTCAAAGAGTAATTTAAAGCAAGTAGTTTTTATGATGGGGAAGAACATTATGAATAACCAGCAGATTTTTATATTCAACTTGTTCCAAAAAGGTATTTTGTAAGCATTTAGGTCAAAATGCTTATTTGTTCATTCAATGACAATAAATTTAGTAATAAAAAGCAAACCAAAAACATAATCTACATTATGCTCTGTGCATTGTAATAGATACTATTGCAAGATAAAAAGATTTTGGATTAATTTATTATCTCTTCTACTCCTAGTAGAGCTTTTTCATCAATATCCCTGACTTTTTAATCCTCTGTTTAACTCATTGAGTAGTAAAACGATTCCTCTTCTGATAAAATTATTCTATTCATGAACCGGGGATACCAAGTTCTTATTATAACATAAATTCAAGTTGAACTAGATGCTTTTAGTTATATTTTGTAAACCTTTATATCTCCAGTGACCTTGAATTTTCTGTTATACAGTTGTAAGTTAAAGGTTGGAAATGCTCATCTCTATTTTTATGTTCGGCTGAAAGAAGTATTTCACACTAGATAAATATGTACAGTCATGTTTTCCCACTCAGATCTCTCTTAGACCTCTGGATTAGGAAACAAATGAAGATATATCAGAGGATCAGAAAGAAATAGGCAACAAGAGGAAAATTGAATCATAGAAATATAGTAGCTATTCCTTTTTGAACCTTACAGAGTAATAGGGTTTATATAAACATAAGCTAAACGGACCATTTTATATCCCTCTGAGACTTTCTGGGAAGCCAAACTCATAAGAGTCATACTTCACTAGCAATGGCACGGCACATCTTCTAACAAGTACTTAGTTCTCATAGAAAAAGTCAGTATTTTAAATGGCATCCTTAAGACAGTAAGTCAGACCATTTATTTTCTAGAAGAAATAAATTTGGAGTAGTAAATGATGCAGGAACTTTTTTTTTTTTTATGAAGTCATCCTAATTTCATAGCAGTTCTACAAATTCTGTGTCAAGAATCCCCAACTTAAAAATATCTGCTAATTGTTCCCATATGAAATTGATATCCTTATGCAAGAATTCTTGTGGTTCATTCAATTCCCCATGTGCCTTAATACTATGACTGGAAATAATTAGCAGCATGTCTGGAAGATTTAGTGAAGAAACATGTTAATTTTGCCTGGAGACAGTTCTTTCATCCTTCACATTTATTTTTCACAAATTTCTTACTGAGTTTGTCTATGTGATTTTTATATCAACTGACTACTCTTGGTAAAATAGCAGCCTATATGAATAATACTTTTGTAAAATGTTGAGAGTTGTTTCAACTCTCTTGTTATTGAATTTTATGCCTCAACCTATATCAATATTTTTAACACGTCAGTAAAAATCAGCATGGTTCAGCTCAATAGTACTTTGGCTTTCCATTCTTCAAGTCTTACTAACTATATAATGAGGTTCACTTAATACACACACGTACATAAGTATTAAGACTTTCTATTTACACACACATATATACGATTTAATTATTTCATGCATTTATTTTTTTTCTTGACATGCGGATCTCAAGTGTTTAGCATGCTCTCACATTTATCTATAAATATTAGGAAATGGATATCTCTGGCTAAGTTAATTAAAGTTAAAATGAACATGTTTTTATGGATTACCAATATTTGAACCTTTAGAACCTGAATCACATCAAGAAATTACTTTTAGTTTGTGATATGTTCAGAGTCATAATTATAAATATGAATTTTCGTGATGTAGTACTAGAGCTACACTGAACAGATTAATCTGCATTTGTGCCATACTGGATTTTTAAAATCGTTAACATATAAACAGTCTTATTACTTTAAAAGGATAAACATTAAATAAAATCAATTAAATTTCCTTAATTCTGGATGGATATGAGCTACCACGTATGTACCCTATAGGGATTGCTGATATATTTGTGTATAAAACTATATTGTAAAATGTTAAAATGTACATGTATTTTAACATGGACAAACAGTTTATGTATATTTTTAGAGATTATAATGCATAATTATCTCTACATTTAGTAAAGCAAGTGCGATGAAGTATCTAAAGACTGGAAAAACAAACACCACATATACTCGAATTAGAACTACCTGATGAGCACGCATGGGCATAGAGGAAAGTCAATTTCAATGGAAACCAAGCAGAGAGGTGTGGGAGGAGGGGACAGGTGAAAACCTATGTAATGGGTACAATGAACACTATCTGGGTGATGGGCACACTTTTAACCCTGATGCAAGCATTACCAAAGTGATTCATGTAACCAAAAACATTTGTACCCCAGTAATACTTTGAAATTAAAAAAAAAAACTTTCAAATATATGCAAAATTATTGAGAATTATAAATGCAGTTTCACGTTCTCCATTTGGTTATAATTGTAACCATATTAAAATTGTGCATATTAAGAGATTTGAGATTATTTTTATATGATGAACAGAAAAAAGTAGCTGTACTTTCTCTCTCTATATATATATTTATATGTTTTTAGTTTTCCATAAATTTTAAAATGAAAGAATTAAGTCTTTTTGATGATCACAGTGTTTCCATGTAATGTATCTAATGAAAGCAGCATATTGAGTCATGCTCCATTTAAAAAAAAGAAAGAAGCAGTAAATACAATACACATGAGCTCAACTTATGCAAAGAGTATAAAATATACAAAGAAAATCACTGCAAAATGTTAAATTAGCTATAGGCAGACATTAATGTACATCATGAATATGTAGGCAAAAAAGCAGATTAAAAATAAAAAGATGTTTTATAGTATGAAAGGAAAATAATTCGTAAATTTCTTCTTCATATGAAAGAGTTAACCAATGAATATTGTTAAATAATGAGTTTCCATAGGACAACCTAATATAATTTTAATTGCAAATGATAATGTATTGATCTTTAAGACAACAGACTGGTTATTGAAGTATGTCTAAAGCCTAGGCCTGAACTCAAAGCATATTTGGTTCATCTCAGCATCTGTGCTCTGATATTAAATATTCAAAATAATTTAATCCAGAACTCATAGAATTGCCCAAATTGTTTACATTGTATTTTACAATACTTCCTTCCTTTGGATGTGCTGTACATCTTTCCTACCACATTGGGGTAAAGTTTGGAACTGGTTATAAACTTTATTGTCTGAACTCTAATTTATACTAAAAGCATAGAGTTAGGAAAGCTTTAAAAAAGTGTAATACAAGTTTGTTAGGCTATCTGTTTAGCTAAATCAAAATTGCCAAGGAAGTGGTAAAAGTAGACGTGTTTCAAAACAAAATCAACATAATAAAATTCTAGTTTTCTCACATGTCCAAACAACTACTCTACATGAATGTGGTGATTCAAGAACATGGCTGATAGACAGACAGCTTGACACAATAAATGGTGCCAAAAGAAATCACAAACTGCATGGCCCAATGGGAGGAAATCATTCTTATCTCCTTAAAAAAAAAAGTTAAACTTTTGCCTATTGATCACTATCAATCCTTTGCCGAGGCATTGATGGTTATCTTTAAAGAAATAATAAATAAAAAGAAATAGTTTCAGGTATAAAATTATATTTTTAGTACTGGAATTGTAACCTAGAGACTCCCTAAGGATTTCAATTTAACTACCCAAAGAATGATTCTATTTAACATTCCATAATCATTTTTAGGATGATACAAAGATAACTTACATATTAAGGACCATATTGTACAACATATTCAAAAACTTACATAAATCACTCCCTGAGCTTGGATTTACCACATTTTGGATTCCAAAATGGCACAATGTCAGGAAAAAAGCAAAGAGAGTTTCCAGTACAGCTTACAGGCATATTGCTCTCCAGGATTTCCTGAAAGAATGCAAATGATGTCTTTTCTGGTTTTGATTCTTTCTTCTTGTGGCTTATGCAGATACATAATAAAGGTGTGGTTAGAGTTAAATTCCATTTTTGAAAAAAGAGGTATTATAAAGAATGTGGGTTTTGAGGTCAGACAAATCTGAAAGGAAATCTCAGTTCTGCCACTAATAGCTCTGTGACCTTAAACAATTTACTTAACACCTATAAGTAGGTTTCCTTGCCTATATACTTGGAATAATGCATTAGATTGCTCAATTTATATTTAAGAGATTACTGTGTTCTTGCCATTACTGTAAATCCAGGAAATGCATCAATGAACAGGACAAAGATCCTCACCTTATCGTGGTGGAGGCAACACGATAGTAAAAAAATAAAATAATATATCAGAATTATATGGGCTGTGAAGAAAATAATACAAAACTGAAGAGAGAATGGGAAGAAGGGAAGATTTTTAAATACAGATGGCTTTTGAGCTAAGACCTAAAGGGTGAGAAGAGGTCATATTTGGGACAGAAGGAACAGTAAACAAACATATTTCAGAGGCTTGACTTGTTTGAGGAAACTGCTTTGGCTTCAGAAGAGCAAATCGGGGAATGTGGTAAATTAAATAACAATTCCCAGTGATATCCAGGTCCTCATTCCTAGAACCTGCAGATGCTACCTTATATGACAAAAGGGACTTTGCAGATTTAATTAAGAATCTTGAAATGACGAAACTATCCTGGATAATAAGGGTGGAACATACTTACAGTCACATATATCTTACAACGTGGAGGCGGAGGAAGACTTGACTACAAAAGAGTGGTAGGTATATAAGCCAGAAGCTGGAGTGATTCAAAACAAGGGCTTACGAGCTAAGTATGCAAGAGGCAAGAAACGGCCAATAATTAGATTGTCCCCTAGAACCTCCAGCAGGAACAAGACCTGCTGATACCTTGACCTTAACTCAGTGAAACTGATTTTGGACTTCCGGCCTCCTGAACTGTTGGAGAACTTTGTATTGCTTTAAGCCACTAAGTTTGTGCTAATCTATTACAGCAGTAATAGGAAACTAATTCAGAGGGAAAGGGCAGAAACTGAATTCAAAGAGGTAGCAGAGACTGGATCATTTGAGTCACTGTAGAAAGACAATAGTGAAAGCAAAGACTGTCAAAAGTTTCTACCAGTACTCTAAGCAGCAGATGGGGTGGAGAACCGGATGTGAGTGCCGGTGATGGTTGAAGTGGAGGGAAAGTTTGAGGCAAGGACTATGTTTCAAAAGAGGAGTCGACAGGACTTGCTAATAATTAGGATGTATGGAGTGAAGACTGCTATCCAAAAACCTGGAACAACTGGGTGATTGTGCACCATTCATGAGAGAGGGCTAAACCTATGCAAAGAGTTTGATAGCTAGTGGAGAGGGAATCAAGAGTTTATATTTTATTCATGTCCAATTTTAAGCAGCAGAGTTGCTTTAAATTGAACTAATGGATAACAGAGATTTACCTAAAGAGAATGACTAGGAACATGAGGATGACAGTCTTTTACACTTCCATTCCCTATGGGATACTTAGGGACGCACCATAAAGGTCAAAAGATAAGAATCCTTCCCCAGGGATTACATATGTTCTTAAAATATATTAATTGAACAACAGAAGCTACCCATTACTTCTTCTTATTTTATTACTGAATATAAAACTGATCTATCCTGTTTCATTACAGATAAAATGGCAAGCATATCCACTTAGAAATTAAATTCAAACTGACATATGAAGTAACATCTGAGGAAAATAGTGCCAGACAAAATAAAAGAAAACACATAGAATATTAAGTTGAAACAATGAAAGTCCTAATAACTAATTTATAGGGCTGATGTGAGCATAAACGAAAGCATAAGTGTAAATCAGTAACCTTATGGAATAAGAAGCTAAATCAAGGCACAGTTTGGGACTTCGAAAGTTCTGTGGGGTACCTAATACTATTCTAAATGCATAATAATTTCAGAATTCCACTGATGTAACCATTTCATAACAGCAATATAATTGTACTACCAAAATTAAACTCCTAAAAAATAATGATAACATGACTGACAAAAGAACCAAATATTAAGTTTAAGCCTAATTATCACAAGTACATACTTTTTCTATCAATATATATATATGTCTCTTAATTGTGTTACTCAATTGACTTTTTTTTTTTTTTTTCCTTTTTGAGAGTCTCACTCTGTTGCCCGGGCTAAAGTGCTGTGGCATCAGCCTAGCTCACAGCAACCTCAAACTCCTGGGCTCAAGCGATCCTACTGCCTCAGCCTCCCAAGTAGCTGGGACTACAGACACGTGCCACCACGCCCAGCTAATTTTTTCTATATATTTTTAGCTTTCCAATTAATTTCTTTCTATCTTTGGTAGAGATGGGGTCTCGCTCTTGCTCAGGATGTTCTGGAACTCCTGAGCTCAAATGATCCACCCGCCTCGGCCTCCCAGAGTGCTAGGATTACAGGTGTGAGCCACCGCGCCAGGCCTCAGTTGACATTTTAAGGTGAAACCATGGGCATCTATAAACAAGAATATTGTAGATCATAAATCATCTAAGAAAAGCACTGTTTTTTTAAAAGTCTATCCGAAAGACACGACGTTTTAGAATAGCAGAACAAAGCTAAACTAATTTAAATGTCCATAAATCACTAACTTGTCTTAGTAAATATAAACATAGTATATTAAGAAAAAGTGACAAGGAATATATGGAGTCAGGGAAAAGATAAAATAACAAAAGTATTTTTATGTAAATTAGAATAACTTATTAAACACAACTTGGAGATCCATAATGATTGCTCCTTAAATTTTGTTTCAAGCCCTACATTGAAAAAAATAATAATTTGGGGAGAAAAAAAATTTTCTTTATTTTATGTATATGTAGCACTAAAAGTATACCTCTTGCCGCACCAACATTCAATAAGGAAATTAGTCTCTATTACGTGTTATATATACAGTTAAATAAAGGAATGGGTAATGGCTTGTCTAAAAGTGAGAGAAAATTGAAAAGCCACAATCGGTTACATATTATAAGATTCTATCTGTATTACAACTGGAAAAAGCAAAAATGTGGGGACAAAAAACATACTAGTGGCAAGTATAAACTGGACTGAGATTAAGGGAGCAATTGACTACAAAGGCGTAGGAGGGAATTATTTGAGATGACGGGAATTTTTCATATCTTGATTGTGGTGGCTGTTTTATGTTTAACAGATGGATACACACAATTGTATCCATTTGTTAAACATATATTAAATGGTCACTGAAAAGCATGAATTTTACTCTATGTGTGAATTATTCCTCAATTAACTTGACTTTCAAAAATAAGTGAAATAAAGATAAATCCGTTTTAGAATTTTGAAAAACTATAGTTTATGTCTAGAATCCTGGCGTTCCATAATTTATTTCAAAAATCACATCTTTTCAGCCTATTTTACATTTATCAAATCACTATTCAGAAATCCAAAGTTTATATTCAAAAATAGCTCATTTACATCCAACCCCAAGGCTAACACATATAAAAATTATATTAAAGAAAGGGAAATTGTTCCAACTTTTCATTACCTTTGGTTTTGAATTTGTGGAGAGGAAAGCAAAACAAAAGAACAACAAATTGGCCTAGCCAAGTTATAAATATTACAAAAACATCAGTAAAACCTTAATGGAAATGTAGCTGGAACAAATACTTGCAGCTAGAAATGAAAATACGCAACGTGAACTTTGCTTCTCAGTAACTAGCAGCATACACACCACGAGATATAATTTTAACAATAGAGGTAGGAATATACATGTGAAGGGAAATGAACACTGGCTGGTTAAACAGGTGGCTCACAGCTCTACGATTGCTCAAAGTCTATCTTGACTTTTGACAAGTATAGAGGCTAATTGACCTGGTTTCTCAGTGGTCACTAACTCAGCTTTATTATTGATTGCTCCAAAACAGAGCATATGAAACTAAATTCATTTTTGTAAATAAAAACAACCTCAGAGTTCATAAAATTACTAAATATATTCCAATTAAATAAAGTATGAACTAAAGACAATATTAGTATATGTACATTCATAAATATTTACCATATATAATTAAATGTATTATTCATATTTACATCATGTGAAAAGACCAAGAGATTAAGATTTGAGCTATGAGCCAGTGGAGATTTAAATTAAAGGCTTTACCCTAAGTGTAGCTGTCCATACAGTAATAATCTTAGGTCAATTCTATAAAATGCAAAATGTATGAATTTTAGATATTTCAATTTACCCATGGCCAATGTATATGTAAACTAACTCAGGATATCTTAAATAAACAGTTATACAGTTGATTATTTTTCACAACCAAATAAACAATTTTTAAAAATATATTGTTTTGGTCTAGGAAGAGAGGGAGGGTGAATTAAAGATGATTTGCATATATGTAAATTAGAGCTAGCTAATCTTTAACTTTTGTTAAATTACAACATTTTAATTGTTCTTTTCATAAATTTTGTACCTGAGGAACAAATACCAAATTGAAAACATTGGTAGAAAACACATAAAATGGAAACAGCTGCAACTATTAAAAAAGATCCCACAGCTTAATACACAAGAGAATCAGGCTCCCTATGGATGGATTCCTCTACAGGTAAGGGTTTAAGTCTTGGGCAGTAGTGTCTCTTTCTGTCATACATATCTTTGGTGCATACCAGGTTGCTGACCCAAGTGTGTACTGTTATTCCTATTGGCTGGCGTACAGCACTTTGCACTTTAAAAATATATCTATGACCTCTTTTAGTTTCAAGCCAAAAAACTCTTTAACATTCATGGTAGAATGCATGAGGTGTGGCTTCTAGACACCAATCTTTCCTAGAAATTAAGCTGCACTGCATGGGCATTGTTTCCTTTGCCTTTTATATTCTGAATTTTTACAAGGGAATTCCAAAATGATAGCAAGCTGTGACAAGCATACTAATTCTTGTTCACCAGTTGTGTTTGTTTGCTGGCATGAAGAAATGAGACAGGAAGATGAAACCGACACAAACACAGAAATAAAACCTGGATGTCACATTGGTGTCATATCAAAGCTGAGAACATTTAAACAGCAGAACAGCCTAATCAGCCTAATCTTCGGTTAACCTCTATTTGATTTTTATAAATAGAATTTCATCTCAAGCACCAAATTAAAACTGAGACTGAGAAATGAGCCTGTATATTAAGATGTGTCCAAATCAATTGTTGTCATGATGAATTACTGTCTTTCACTCTCAGATACACAATCTGAGTCACCATATTAGTACATCGGGGTTACAATCAGTAGGAAAAATTTAAGTCTGGATTTTTACCCAAGTATAAGAACATGACCCTGAGCATCTGGAACAACATTGCTCATAGAGTTAGGTACTTGGCAAGTGACTAGTATAATAAAAACGTCAGTGGAAAAAACAAAGCCAAAAAGGTCTCCATGATTCCTTACATGCCATTGTTTTTTAACGCACATAACATTATAGGGCAAGATTTCAAATACATTTCTTGTCCTTTCACACAGCTCTGTGTGTGTATTGAGTAACCAAAACACAGGGGGCTGCTACAATTTTCAAAGTTAAATGATGATGATAACTGTTCAAGTACCTGAAAAAAAAAAATCCTCTTTGACATAATAATACAATGCAAAGGGAGCATTTGTCGCTGAAAGAAACCAAATCCAACTCAAAATACAAAAACATTTTATTTAAAAGTTATAAATAAAAATTATACTGTCTGATTGTTTTCAACAGAATGAGAACTTAAACATATAGCATATAAAAGTTTTATACATAGTTGAGTCTGATAATGTATTAATAGGAAATTAATGACTGAAACAATTAGAATATCCTTGGATTCAAGTAAGTATCTTAAAATGTTGTAGAAATTTAAATACTTTAATTCTCTATAATACTATATGTTTTTTCTCTAAATTTTATTGTTAATGATGATAAATTATAATTATTACTAATAAGCTTCAGAGACACTTATGCAAAATTAAATTTATATAAAATATATTTTATCAAAATATTTTTCACATACACCTATATATGTGTATATTGAGTACACACTATGCATGAATGAGTATATTAAGACATGAGTAATGGTTATCCATTTATCAACCTCTTTATATATTAACACATCTGTATATATGGGATGATACAATTTGCATAAATTTAGGCTATAATGCCTAAATGCCTTTCCCAAATATCCAATAAAACAAAATTTAAAATATACATTTTTTTTCATAATGCAATCTTATGAAATAGCTGTTAATTTCAATCCAGAAACATTTAACCATTAGCTTAAATCATAAAATTACCAAATGTTTCTCTGGTCCTGCATCTTCTCCAAAGATCTTAAGCTGCTAGGCTGCTATACCAGTGATATATTAATCATG
Organism: Indri indri; assembly: GCA_004363605.1. Lineage (NCBI taxonomy): Eukaryota > Metazoa > Chordata > Mammalia > Primates > Indriidae > Indri > Indri indri. The sequence goes on along the minus strand of RJWJ010014690.1, from coordinate 7,092 downwards.
CACAGTACTGAATTATTTCTACTGCTACCTGTGTTCTTCCTCTGCTTCTCATACTTGCTGATGGAACCAACATGCCCCCAATCGCTCTGGCTCAGAATCATAATGTCTTGCCTATTCTTCACATCATAAAAGAATCAGTTGTCAAGTCTTTTTGTATCTCAAAGTCTTCCTTTCTTTTCATTCTCACTGCTCTGATTTTAAAACATATACTCTACCATGTAATCTCCTAGCCAATTAATCTTTCTCCTTCCAACTATCTTGCACATGCATGCCAGGTAAATGTATCTAAAGAGTGCTATGCTGCTTTGACCTTGCTACTCCAATGTATTTACAGATTTCTCCAAGTAACATTAGGCAATATGCCCCAACTTATCTGCCTTCTTTCTAATGAAACTGAGCTGACACTCTTCTTTGGAGCTCAGATCTTGTCTTGTTGACACTGATCCCTTTGCTGTCCATCCTCGACTTGTACTTCTATAGGTGTAAACTCAGCTTGTTTTCAGTCTTAAATGCCAAATCCTCTATACCATCTTGCTTGATGTTTTCTCCACTCCAAGGCTAAAGAGATCGTAATTCTGTCTTCCTCACCCACTCTGTCTTTCTTGAGGCCAGCATAATAGTCTGTTTTTTCTATACTTACTGTCTATCTGTCCTTCCTATTTAGGGAAAATAATCATATTGGGGGTGGGCATTGTTCCTTATCTTTGTATTCCTCACAATGTTTGGATTATTTTTACTAGAGTATGTGATTGATGCCTTATTTTCAATAGGTGAATGATTGAATAAATGGTGATTTGTACATTTCTTCCTATTTCTATCTACAATTGTTTAACAATTTTATATAGAAAAGAGGTCACAATGGTGTGATAGAAGTTATATGAAATGTTTGTGGAGCAGGCCTTTATGAGTATATAATCATTAATTTTTAGATCAAAACAACATAGGACCTTTTGTACTTCCTGTGAAACAAATGTCTAAGGGATTGAGAGGATTCTAGTGTGCTCCTGGCCTTCTACAAAATTTAGAAATATCTATAAATCGTAATTTTGGATACAATTATAAAATACACATGCATCTAAAAGTTTATAAAGTGAAAGACCATTAGACATATAAAAATTATATTCAAGAACACAAACTGGCAAACAAATGTTAAGAGGACACCAAATCATAAAGAAAATGTGTATATAAAGAGGGACATATTCTTGCAAAAGAATGGATTTATAAGATTTGAATTTTTTCACTCTACCAAGGGTAGTTTTTGTTCCATAGAAACTGATATTTTGGTAGCAGGTTCATCAAACTTAAGTATTTGTCAGCTCATTGTCAGCTATTTAAACAGTAAAAGTCATGGAAGAGTCATTTCTGTCACTGATTGTCTGCTATCTGTATTTTGTACTATGCATGTAGTTATTAAATAGTGGCTGGTTTTCTGTAAGATGTCAATTCTTTGCACATAGGAGAATCTAAGAGTTAACCTCTCTTGTGGTCTTCCAGGTAGAACATTCAATGTAAAGAAATATAGCAAAGAGTTAAAATGCATAACGCTTACTTAAATGCCACTAATATTTAAATACATCTGTAAGTAAAGCTTCCTATTGTTCCATTTAACACTGAAGCAAAAGGCTAATGAACTGTAGAGTGCTTTCTACATCTTGTCTTAACCTGGATGCTATGTTTAATAGAATGTCCTCTTTTAAGTTATAGCAGCAACTTTAAGCTGAGGTCAGAAAATATCTTTCTTGTTAGATAAATTTTAAACTTAAAAACAATAACTTAAATAATTGGGTGCAAAACAATAACTCCACAATCATTACAGAACTGTATTGACATGTGCAGTGTTAACTGGGCCTGGTTCTGTCGAGAAATGCAATCCAAGGGCTAGGCCTGGTATGTCCTGAGGACTGACTACTAAAGTGGCATAGTCACTAAAGACAATCACGAGCTAGGCCTAGTTCCAATGGGAAACAATTTCCTCTGGCAGCTTGCAAAGTCTGTTTTTGTAGGAAATTGCCTCTTGGAGCGTATAAAGCTAATTCATGGCGGTTCCCAGAACTCCCGCACACCCGGCTGGAGCTCCCCTGTGGACGAGGCTGTCTTGTTGACATAATCAGGCTCTGCTCTGGGCAAAGCTCCAGCTGTTTGTGTGGAGCCAGTCAGATTAGGCTGAAAGCCTCTAAATCTTCCAAAGTGTCCCCAGGAAGGGAATATAAAATGGTTGATGGTGATATGGCAAGACCCAGAGAACACAGCAAAGTCACGACATTTGTATTTGGGTCTGTCATTGTGATTCAATAACACAGAATTTGCTAGTAGATCCAGCAGAGGTCATGACACAAAAGTGATGGACGATCTACAGTTCTATTTTTTTTCCCACTGAATCTGTGTTATGTGCTGGGTTAACTTTTCTTTGGGGCTTTGTTATGGTACTATAAAACATGTCCTCGTCCTAACCACCTAGCCATCCCAACAAACATTTTTTACACTAGAATGCCTATTAATAAATTTATAATCAATGGGCTTTATTTCTTTTGCACAGAAAATTTTAGAAGACAGTCATATATTATAAAATTGAAAAGGAAAATTTGTCTTAATTTGACCCTTCTCCAAACCTATTAAATACATATTTATTAAAGAAGATTTTCAAGGACAAAAAAGTTATTTACTCAAATTATAAAAAGCAAAGAGAAAAAAAAAACTTGAATATGACCCTAGAAATTTAATTTGAGATAAAAGTTGAAAATCAAAAGCATATGAATTTAAAATATAAAAAACAGCATATCTTTTTCCAGGTGTGAGAAATATTAAGATTTGAGCAAGAAAGCCATATTAAGTCAGTTGAAACATCAAAAACAAAGAGAACAGCAGATATGCACAGAAGAGATAGGAATAAAAGTGAGAAAACATTTAGTCACATGGGATAACAAAGTTGAAAGAAACTATGTATTTTTTTTGAATTTGATAATGTCCACAGTAGTGAACAATGAAGTTCAAAATGAAAAGCCATTTCTGTTATGTCCTTGGCCCCTCTTTCTTGAGAATCAAAATGTGACATGAGATCCCAATAGTCTAGGATAAATATTAATACGAGCACTGGAGAACCAATAATTTTTATGTTATTCTAATGTTACAAATTGTCTCTTTCTTTTATCATATCCCTTTCTTATTTAAATACCATTCTCATGTAGAGAGAATTTCTAAAAATTTACATACTATTCCTTTTGTTTGGAATGTCTTCCTGATACCTTCTTTTGTCTGCCTATCAAATTTATTGATCTTCTTAGTAATTTTATTTATAGTTTCCTTCATCGTGTCTTTACCTGAACCCTACATTTACAGATGTAGAAGTTAAATCTATTCTCGGTGCACCTACATTGGCACTTATTTCACTAAATGGTAATTTTTGCTTTTTATCTGTTTTATCTGAGATAAATTGAGCTATTTGAGACTGGAAGTATCATTTCCCGCCCCCTCTCCCCACTCCCCCCACACACACTTTTGCTTCATCGATGTCTAGAAGTGTTTCTGGCCCTTTTTGAAGTTTGAATAAATATTTCTGAATAAACTTATCATTGACTTGCCTTGTTTCTGACTTCTATTTGCTATAATTGATGGGGAAAAGCAAGATTCTGGGTCTGATTGCTTGTCTGGAATTCCAGAACCCTGATGGACGAGCTACATGATCTGGGATAAGTCACTTTCCTGAGCCTCAATTTTTTTTTTTTTTAATTTCAGAATATGACAGGGTGCAAATGTTTTCATTACATGGAAAGTAATATGGACATACCTCAAATAACTAAAAGTAGACCTACCATTTGACCCAGCAATCCCACTACTGTGTATCTACCCAAAAGAAAAAAAGACATTCTATAATAAAGACATCTGCACTTGAACGTTCATAGCAGCACAATTCACAATTGCAAAGATGTGGAAACAACCCAAGTGCCCATCAATACATGAGTGGATTAATAAAATGCAGTATATGTATACCATGGAGTACTGCTCAGCCATAAAATTTTTCTGTAAAATAGTCTACCTCATATAGTTAGCCAGAGGAATAACAGTGCTAAAGTACAAAAACTACTTACAAAAGTGTCCAGTATATAATATGTACCCAAGTAAATGCTAAAAATCAGCATCCTCCTCATCACCCATTGTCAGTGTCAACGTATGGAACCACCTGCGTGGAAACTGTGTGAGGATGATTTTGGCACATGTTCCCCATGCATGGATGGAATTGCCAGGTCATAGGATACGCCAAAATTATGAAGGTCAACTGTTTCAGCTTGTACTTTTAAGGTATAGTTAGTTGAAGCTTTTCATTTTTAAAATTGTCTTCTTTAATTACAAACTCTCTCCAAAATCAGTATTCTTTTGAGTTTCTTTCTATTTTATACTTAATAAATACTTAACACTTAAATTATGCCAGATACTTTTCCAAATGCTTTACAAGTATTAACTCGCTTAATCCTCATGAATTAAGATACTGTCGGTGGCTTCATTTTACAAAGGAGAAAAGTGAGGGAAGTTAACAGTCCTGTACAAAATGAGGCAAGGATATATGGTGAAGCCAGAATAGTCAGGTTCTGAAGACCCTTCTCAGAATCACTGCGGTCCTCCACTCCTCTCTGAGCTGGTCTTCCTGTAGACAACCTTCCATCTTTAAGCCTGTTCTTCCCCTCTTTCCTTTGCTCTCTTTCCCTGGTTCCTTTCTGTTCTCCTTCTCCAAATCAAGCAATGGGAATGGGAAGGGGGAGAACAACATTGTGTAGAGAACAGAAACCCTAATTTTTGTGTTCTGTCTTTCCAAGGATACCCTGACCAAAAGCCTACTAAAAACATATACAAAATATAGCATGTTTCAATTCTTTGTGCTCAAATGACTTTCTCTTTAAATAGCAACCTTCTCAGTCATTTTTATGTAGCTACAAGATTTGGTAATATTTTCATCAAATAGGTTTCAAGCAGATAAAAGCAATCCCCAGGCAACAGAGTTTCAGGACACAACTGGCAACCAAACCCCCACAGGAATTAACACCCAGAGCTTCTTTCTCTTCCTTTTTAATCAGTATGCCAGAAAACTTCAGTTGCAGTAAGAGATGGTGTAAATGAAATTAAATGCCAAATTTTCAGTGAAACATGAAGAAAAATTAAAAATCAAAAATTAAAATTAAAGCATAAAAAATTTAAAATGAAATGAAGCCACTCTACCAATTTTTCCAGTTTTGTATTTTTACCATGACTTCCAGGTCTCTAAACATATATTCATGTTAAAGAATACACATTTCATTCCATATTATCTTATCTTCATTTTTCACTCTTCTGTAAACCTGAAAAACTCACTATAGTATACCTGGAAAGCCATTCCAATTTCCTTCTTCTGGAGTCCCTCTCTGGGTACACTTCAGCCATTTGAGAAATGTGGGCCAATACAATCAACTCAGCAGTACCATGTGCTTTCAGATGTATATTTGCAGAAGTACTTTAATTTAATTTAATCTCTAAAAATAATTTTTAAAGAAAAGCTCATTGTTGATTCAGATTTGGAAAAAAAACATTTTGAATTTTTTATAAATAAAATAAATACTTTGTACATATTCATATATACATAAAGAATAATGTTAAATTTAGTCAGGTTTTCAATAGAAAGAACTTGCTCTGATATTTATAGCTAAAATGTATTTGATGTATTTTACAACCTTTTGTTCTACTTCATTAAAATTAAACCAATATTAACACAATTTTTCATGCTAGCATGAAAAACTATAGAACATAAAAACCCATGTGAATGTTTGCATTTTAATATTACAATCGAAATAAAGTGTATGAGTTTATAGCCATGTCTTACTACAAACATAGCTAAATATAAGTGCATGTTTCTATTCTTTCTCTGACTTAAAGGGAAAACATGATGTACTAGAATTATTTAGAGCAACTCATTTCTCTCTTCTGCTTATAATGTATGATGCACTAATCTCTATAGTAGACTTTTATTCAAAAGGAAGAAACGATCACTTTAAAATAATGTCACTTATCTGAATAATTCAGAACCAAAGAAAGAAAAGCACTGGAAATACATTTTCGACTAGTGCAAAGAAACTAACATGCTCAAATGATTATCCAATATGTGCTTTGTAAACTGCAAAACACGATAATGAAATTTTAATCAGTTTTTGATATATTTTGTATAAATATTGTTTATTCCAAAAGATGGAAAATATTTTTTAAAAACTTTAAAAATAATATAATATTATAAATTTCTTAATATATTTATGTTTAAAAATGCCATCTTATGGAATATTCTGAAATATATTTAAAATGTTATATAACCTGTTAACATGAAAGGATCACTTCCTATTTTTTATGTCCAATTACACCTCTCTCTTGAACACCAGATTCCTCCTGAATATACACTTTGCACTGTATATAGATATATCAGCATGATTTCCAAGATATTATGTCCCCATTTTTTTACTTTATCCCCCAAATCTGTTGTTATTATTCTCTAGTATCTTCCCTCTTTTACTAATGTGGAAACAGTTTCTAGTCAGACTACAGAGTTACAGGACACGACTGCCAACCAAACACCCACGGGAATTAACACCCAGAGCTTCTTTCTCTTCCTTTTTAATCAGTATGCCAGAAAACTTCAATTGCAGTAAGAAGATGGTGTAAATGGCCAGATACCTGGCCATTTTCCCCTTTTTGTTTCCTTCACTGTTCACGTAGTGTGGCAGCAAGTCATGCCAGTCACACCTCAGAAACGTGTTTTTATGCAAGGGGTACCCCCAGGGTCCTCCGCCATTGTCTTCTTCAATTTTGAATCTTACCTCGATATTTTAACAAGCTTCACCTCCTCCCTGCCTCCAGTTCTCCTTCTTCAAATCTACTTGCTGTCATAGCATCAATCATTTTTCAAAAATACCTCTCTGATATCATCAGTCATTCAGTCCTCCGCCCCAGTAAGCTAATTAGCCTTTTACGTCTCCACTGGGGCTCAGAGCTCTGATTCGCATCCTCAAGCTCTTGGTTGGTGTGCTATCACACCTCCAAACACTTGTCAATTACTTTCCCTCCCACGCTAGTCCTCACATT
>RJWJ010014689.1:0-37440 GCA_004363605.1 Indri indri | reverse complement strand
TAAAGCAGTGTTTCTCAAACTTTTTAGATGATCGCCCTCCCAAAGTGGCTTTTTAGACTTTTTTGCCTTTCCCCACCCACAGGTATACTGTGTATCTGTTTATGTTCTATGGTGTAGATATTCCCATTGTAACAGCTAAGATATTTGCCCCACTCTACCCAAGAAATAATTTTTGCTCCCATTGAAAGTGTATGAAGTAAAAAAAGAAAAGGAAGAGAGTACAAGTAAAGAAATACCATAAGAAATGCCAAAGAATATGAAAGTGAACAACTTACAGAGGCAAAGGTAAATAGTCCAATTTGGTCTCTGGTAGATTAATGATGGCTGCAACTTGCTTGGTACTCCTACCTTTAGAGAAGGTGCCTATTTCTCTTCCAGTTCAACCCTTACGAGACCGGCAGCTTCCACTTGCTGTCTCTTGGATCATTATGTCTTGGCATCCAGCCGCCATGCTGTGAGGAAGCTCAAACAGCCCTAAGGAGAGGTGTATGCGGAGAGGAAACAGCACAGCCCTGCTCAGCTCCTGGCTAACGATCAGCACCAATGTGCCAATGAATAAACCATCTTGAAGTGGATCCTTTAGTGCCAGGTGAGCTGTCCCTCCTGGCCCTCACAGCCCTGTTCAAATTATGGATTTGTGAACAGAATAAATGTTGTTGTTTTTGAGCAACTAATTTTGGGGGTGATACGTGATACAGGAATAAATAACCAGAACATGATGCTTGTAGACAATACTCAAAACTACCAAATAGGACAGCAGGTCTGCTATCTATTCATACACCACAGTCTGAACCAATCTTTATTTGTTGTTTTTGACTGTCTTACATACTAAGAAACTCAAGTAAACACTGGGTAAACAAGTTCTTAAATGACTGATTCATTAATTAAGGTAATAAGGTCATACTTGGCTTGTCAAATGTACTTTTTTTTAATTTTAAGAAAAGCTGTTCTTGTTTATGAGTCAATTAGCTTATAAATAAAAACTATCACAAGTCTCCATGAACAACATTATTGTATTTCCAAGAAGCAGAGAGACATTTAATAAACACATTAAAAATAAACATCCGGCCCTAAAAGACCAGAGCTCAATCAAGTGAAAATATTTTTTAGACCAGAACTCAATCAAGTGAAACTATTTTCAAACACACGTGGCGGGAGCACTGCGCACCCCCATCCTGGTGTACGACCTCAAGGGGGTGAGGGAGGGGAGTAAATGAGGACGTCTCATGCACGGCCCCGTGCCATGCTAAGAAAATTACCTCTCACTCTAAAACAAATAAGGCCCTTTCTTATCATTGCTTCCATTCACCACATTTAATCAAATATTGACCCAACACTACGATTCAGAGAGTTATTAGAAAAGATATTTTTAAACTCCAGATGAACTTCGCTGTGTTTGTAGCCACAGAGATCGGTTTGGGAAAGTTGGGTGCAATTTCTCCCATAAAATCTCCTACCGGCTCTAACTGGACTTTCCGAGTGCGGGGACTTCGGCACCATCCCCAGGCCTGCTGCCTCCCATAATCCGCCTCGAGTACAACACGGCCTCCCTGCGCTCATTCCAAAAAGTAACATCTATCAAAGAGACAAATTCAAAACAGGTGCATATTTAGCATGTAAATGTAGAACAACTTTATATTTCCTTAGACTCATTCAACATGCTCATAAAATCTAGATTTCTGCAGTTTAGGCCAAAGTGCCCACAGCCTTTAAAAATAAAAAAATAAAAAATAAAAAACAATTAGTAAATTAAATTACAAACAAGAAGGATACGGAAACTTGACTCCCCACCAGTGAATGGACTTGGTAAACAAACCTCCAGTCCACATCCAAGTGTCCATTAATTAGTTCCATTTGGCTCCCAGCTCCCCTGCTCGCCTCGGCTCAGAGTCACACACCCAGCTGACTTTGCCCAGGGGGCATATGATTTTCAGTTCCTGGATTCAGCACACATTCCCCATACAGCTTGTGCTGTATGTTGTTTCTATTAGGTAACCAGGCCCCCAAATTCAAGTTCTGAAAACTCTAGTACACTAATAGCGCCTATGATACATAATAAAACAAGATATTTTCTTATAACATACAGTCTGCAGATTAGTCATGCCTGATTTCAGCAATTCTTGATGGATGTCTACATCTCCTATGCAGTCTGTTCCATTAATGTTTTATTCAACCCTACCATGAAAAAGAAAAAGGCACTGTATAAGCCCTAAGCTCCCAAATATTTCACTTATATGACAGACCATTTTTATGTGCTTTCTCCTTAATCATGCAATTAACAAAAGGAAGCAAAAAAAATCTACCGTGGGCCAGAAAGAATCCACTGGTAGGTCAAGAATGAATGTAAGAAGCTCTGCTTTTTTCCATAACAGCAAAGGTTGCCTGAATTTGATTCCTGGTTCCTCCTCTTACTAGATGCATGACCTGGAAGGATCACTTAACCTCCTGAGCCCCAGTTTGCCCATCTGCAAATGGGGACAATAACAGTACCCACAGGTACTATAGGGCTGCACAAGGATTAACAGGTAAAATGAGTAGGCAGGTAGCACAGCTCCCTACTACTTGATGGAACTGCAGCGAGGCTTCAAAGTTATCCAGAGTTGCGATGTGAATCATTCCTACATAATTAATTGTTATTTTCTCCTCATCTTCATCTGGTTTTGTTTTGCCTTTTGCTTTGATTTTTGCATTTCCCACTCTCTTAATTCTTCATCGCATCTCTTTTCTTCCCATCCTTATTGCACCGATTTCAACATTTCTTTTCATCCCTCTCATCTCATCAGGTGACTTATTTCTACTAGTGATTTATTTATTCGTGGATGGATTCTGCAAATTGTTGTTTTTGACTTCTGATAAAGGAAGGATTAATTCAAAAGCATGTAACTCAGAGGGGAACGACTACCCAATTAAGCCACAGAAATCGTCACCATCATCATCATCATCATCATTGCCACTATCTTGGCTAACATTTATCGAGCTGTGTCTCCAGTGCTACCTTAGGTGTGATGACCCAGGACATGCTCACAACAACCCTCTGAGGTGGAAACTGCAATTAAACCCACTTTGCAGAGGTCAAAACTGAGGAACAAAGAAGTTAAATAGCTTAGCCCACACGCATTAAGCTCAGAGTCAATGCCTCAAACAGGGCTACCTGCTTTCTCCAGGGTCCCTCCTGAGAACCTGCTCCTCTTTCCAGGGTATTCCTCAGCCCCAGCATCAACCCAGAGGCCCAGATCGGAGTCTGGGACTGTGTTACCACTCCTCTCTCCTTCCCAAGCTTCATATCCACTTAATCGAAATAGCCATCCAATTAGTTGAATCAAATCCTTCCATTACTACACTTCTATTTTATCAGAAGCTGAAGAAAAAAGGTAGAACCTCTCACATTTAATGTGAACATGAGTTTAAATTGTGATGTCCCCCTCAGGGTCTCTATGCTTGTCCCCCATAGAGGGACCACAACAGAACCAAAACTTCACAGTGGGCGAGCCCAGTCCTTCGGGGTGCCCCTCCTGCCTGTCATTAGCAGCTGTCTAGCAAAAACCAGTAAGCCCATGATCTCAAAAGGCATCTTGATTAAATAGTTGTATAAAAGATTTTAGCCTATTCAACCAGTTTTTTTAAGAAAAAAAATTTATGTAATAATTTCTTTGTTGGTGATTATCTTATCTTCCCATCTTTAATCTTGATTGTAGACCTTTCTTTTTCAGTGATTCTAACCCTTCCTTGCAACTATGCCCTAAATTCTATGATTCATTTTCTATAATAGGCCATGACGAAAACAATCCATTCATTTCTTGTGTATGCTTATTAATTCTATCCAATTAAATGTGTTTTATTATTTATAAATCCATTTTAAATTGCAGAAATTAAAATCAATTTTTACCATTTCAGTGCCAAATACTATACACAGCCAGACTAGGTGGTCAAGACTTTGTGTGCTCTAAAAATTCAGAGGTGGAAAGGCTCTCTCATGGTCTGGAGGAGTTGGAAAGAGACGTGAAAGAGGAAGTGGGACCGTCCACGTGCACTGGGCACAAGTCGCAACGGGGAGGGACGAATGGACACGTGCAGACCATGCTACGAGCAGAGCTGACCCCAGGGTGGGGCTCCATCTGACTTTCCAGAGACTAAGGCCCCAATCCAAAGCTAGATGTCCTCTGAAAAGGTCAGATGTGAAAACTCTGTCCAAAGAAATTAAGTGTAATCAACTACTGGCTCATGCACTACTTACCCTCTGGTCTGCATGTGTTTGAAAAGAGAGGGTGAAAATTTCGCTTCCCTCTTGGTCCCAAGACCATTAGCAAATCTTGCCACCCCCTGATCTCAGCCTGAGGCTCTGCCCATTCATGAAAGGATGGTTTCCCACAAGTCTTGGGTTTCCCACAAGCCGAAGCCAAAGAGGAGGGAATTGGCCAAAGAATAGCAGGTCCTCACAGATAGTAGACCAGGGCCCCAGTGGACCCCCAGTGGTTCCATCAGCCCCCACTGAGCCTGCAGAAAACGGAGCCTGTTCATGCCCACAACCATCTAAAAACATCAGCAGAAGCCCAGGTTCCTCTGGTTGCTAATCTTATGCCTCATTAGCACAATGCTTCACATTCAAAACTGTAAAGCCAAACTCTGAAAATGAAATGATGAATAGGAAAAAAACACCAGAAAGACAAAATGTGGGGGCAGAAAAAGTACACAAAAACAGATTTTAAGTAAAAGACGCCCTTAAATTTTTATACCATTTATAAAGAGATGATAGCAATCATTTTAAAAACCAAAACATCCTCATTACTAACCTATCGAAAATTGTATCTTCCTTTTAATGTAACATTATAATAAAACTCAATCATGCAAGATTTCCAGCTTTAAAAAAAAAAAAAGAAAAGAAAAGAAAAAGAAAAAACTCTCCTAAAAGAAAAGGTCACTAGATACAAAGTAAATGCCAGATTTTATCTGGCTGTTTGAGAACACAGTCTGCTGAGCTGATTTAAGCAAAGGCAGCTGCGTGTAGGTCATTTGTTTGTCCTGGATTTAGCCTGAACTGAGCAGCACAAAGTGAAAAATGAGGCTAGAATATCCTTGACCACGAGGACCTTTGTTCAGAAACAGCCCAATCTGCCCAGACTTACTTGTCCCTCTTGTCCTCAACAGAGCCCCTCATGAGACATACATACCACCCCACCCAGCACAAGCCCAGATCTGCTTCAAACACAACAGCCAGGTCCAAGGGACTGGCTAAATCTCCCGTAGTTCGAATAAACGCCAATAATTGCAACCACATGCACTTTGTGTACATGTCCCAAATCTGAAGTCTCCGTCATCTTTTAAACCTCTGCTTTATCCATCTTTGTAGAAAGTTCAAATGACCTATTTTTTTTTCTAGAGTACCAAAAGTGATTAATGTTTATAAATGATTTACCTTAGGCAATACATAAACAGAGGTACCTGTCGACTCTTCAAAGATTAAGTTATGTTCAATATGATGTCAAGTGTTGTAAATATTATAGTTTGTTGGAAATTAGTAATCTCTCTAAAGTGCATAATCTTTGTGCATATAGAAGACATTAGATAAATAAGTTATTGCTTACTAAGTATGCTCTAACATTATGTTTGCGGTGTGACAGAGTGATGCTTTGGGTGGGGGAGGGAGGGAAGTCTCAAAAAATGTCAATGGAACTAAGAAAAAGATTTCAAACCTTTAGCAGCTGGTTCTCAAACAGCGGATTCCAGACGAAGCCTCAGCATCACCTGGGAACTCACTAGCCATGGGGGTTCCCTCTCCCGCCTCAGACCTGCTGTATCAGGAACTCCGGGAATGGGGCATCTAGCAAGCCCTCCAGGAGATGCTGATATGCGATAATGTTTTCCAATCACAGCACTAAAGGGAAGCCTCATTAATGAGGAATCCTCTGAGCAGGGCCTTGAAGGTCAGGTGTGATAACAGGATGTTAACAGATGAGGCCCTGGGAGGAGGGAGAACCCAGAGGCAGGAGCAAACCCTGCATTTGAGAACCAACAGGTGGTCTAGTTTGGCTGAAATATACAATACAAAAAGGTGAACAGTGGAAGTTGATGCTGGAAAAAATAGATATAGGTCAGGTCATGAAAAACTATACTATTCTGCAGGCCATGAGAAGTCAATGGGAATCTTAGAGAAGAATATGATAAGATCAAAGCTACCCATCAGTAAATACCTTTTGAAATCCGATTTGCTACCGCATTATAAATAAAAAATGGTGACAGCAAAGGGAGGAAGTTACATGGATGCCTTTTCTCCAAATATTCCTCTGCGTAAGGCATCTCTACTGATAATCAGAAGACTCAAATCTATAACCTCAGTATCCTTAGCATCTTAATTTTACATTTAAAAGTCCTGAACCACTGAACTGCAACAGAACAGCTCAGAAATGACATTCCGTTTTATTTCCCTTTGTAGACATCATCAGAGATGTCTCTCACCTAAGTGATGAAGACTTAAGAAAGCAACACCAATATGAACAGATTACTTTTTTGTAATGAAAATTAATAACCCTCTGAATTTGCCTAGGCAAGAAGACTGAATGGCATAGTTAAAAGTAATAAAGGGACACTTAGATGCATGTTACTAAGTGAAAAAAGCCAATCTAAGAAGGCTATACATACTATATGCCATTCTGGAAAAAGCAAAACAATGGTGACAATAAAAAGATCAGTGGTTGCCAGGGGCTTGAAGGGATGGGGAGTGGAGAACAGGGGATTTTTAGGGGAGTAAAATGACTTGGTATGACACAATAATGGTGGATACATGTTAATGTAAATGTGTTCAAACCCTTAGAATATACAACAGCAAGAGTGAACCCTAATGTAAACTATGCACTCTGGGCGACAATGAGGTGCCAACGTATTACAGGTTCATCAACTGTAACACACATTCCCGCTCTGGTGGGGGATACTGATAATGGGGGAGGATGTGGGGGGCTGGGGAGAAGTAGGGGTTTTATGAGAACTCTCTGTACCTTCCACTCAATTTTGCTGAGATCCTAAAAGGGCTCTAAAAAATAAAATCTATTTTTTAAAAAAAGTAATAAAAAGGATCCCTAGAAAAACAGTGAGTCCTAAAAGGAAATTTACTTAAAATCTTAGGTAGTTAGAGACCACTTGTCCACAGTGCCATTTTAAGTATCTAACTCTCTGACCTTAATCTCCTATTTTTTCAGCTGACTGCCATGAATAGCTTGGACTCCCACCATCTCCATCCAGACAGGGCCCTCAACCCATTCACTCCTCTACCTCCTGCTCCCTGTGACCCACCTGTCATGTCCCTTGGCCTTTCATATCCAGCCTAATTTCCAAGATTGATCATCATTACAATTCCCTTTCATACACTTTTAATGACTACCTCATCACCTCTTTTGGAAAACCCACCCTCTGCTCGAGTCATGGGTGCACTCGCACAACTGCACAGGCTGGAGAAATCCACACAACCAAGCTGCTGTTCCCATGTGCAATTCATGACCATACACCCGAATGGGCAGTTCGGTGGCTCAGCATTCTCACTGCACTGCCTCAACACACTCTTTTACATGCGTATCTTACACCTGCTCCTCTCCCCCATTCTCATTCTCAGCTGAGGGTTTTGCTTCCTGTTAGGCTAAATGTTATCTCTCGGTGTGTTTGATGTGTTTGACACCTGTGAATGTGACCGTATTTGGAAATAGGGCCTTTGCAGATGTCATCAAGTTAAGGCGAAGTTATACTGGGTTAGAGTGGCTGCTGATCCAATTACTACTGTCCTTATAAGAAGAGGGAAATTTGGACACAGACACACATAGGAGTACACTGCATGAAGACGGAGGCAGAGACTGGAGTCGAGTCCACAAGCCAAGGAACAGCAAGCTGCCAGCAACTGCCAGAAGCTATGGGAGACGCATGGAACAGCGTCTCCCTCAGAAGGAACCAACCCTGCTGACATCCAGATTTTGGACTTGTAGGCTCCAGACATGTGAAAGAATAAATTTCTGTTGTTTTAAGCCATTGCAATGGTTAATTTTATGTGTCAGCTTGATTGGGCCACATGGTGCCCAGATATTTGGTCAAACAGTATTCTGAGTGTGTCTTTAGGAGAGATTAACATTTGAATTGGTAGACTGAGTAAAGCAGATTGCCTTTCCTGATGTAGGTTGGGCCTCATCCAATCAGTTGAAGGCTTGAATAAAACAAAAAGGCTGACACTCCCCAAGTAAGAGGAGATTCCTCCTGACCGACCTCCTTGAGCCGGTACATCAGTCTTTTGCTGACATCAGACTCGAACTGAAACATCAGCTCTTCCTGGGCCTCAAGCCTGCTGGATTTCAGACTAGAATTTGTACCATCAGCTCTCCTGCTTCTCAGGGCTATGGACTCATACCTGGACCTCATCCTGGGCTTCCTGTGTCTCCAGCTTGCCAACTGCAGATCTTAGGACTTCTCCGCCTCCATAATCACAGAGCCAACTCCTTATAATAAACTCCCTTAAATCTGTGTGTGTGTATTATACATACATATATATGTATAATACACATGTACATACACACACACACACACACACACACACACACATTTTTTTCCTATTGGTTCTGTTTGCCTGGAGAACTCTGACTAATGCAGCCACCCAGTTTGTGGTACCTTGTTACAGCAGCCCTAGGAAACTAATACACCTCCAGTTTCTCTGGGGAACCTGATGCACACAGAGAGCCTCGCTAAACTCTCATCCCTCAGCTCCTGTCCTCCGAGAGCTTCCTTGCCTCATGCTGTATAGACGCCCCTCCTACATCCCTAGGGGTGGCAATCAGTCCATTCACATGCTGACCCTGTGCCCTCCTGTCTACTCAGGGACACTGCGCCATCGACTCTCCCCTCCCTCATTTCATTTATGTTTCCGTCTCTACAGGATCATTTCCATAAGCATAAAACATGCTATAATTTTCCCAAGCTTTACAAAAGAAAGTCCTCTCTTGAACCCACCCCTCACGACCTCCCCTCCACGACAGCTATGTTCTCATTTCTCTTATCCCCTCTACAGCAGAACTCTCTTTGCAACATTGCACTGTCCTCTCCAGCGCCCCTCATTCCACACTCTTGCAAGTCCACGCTCATCAGGCTTTGCCCCATCGCTCCATGGAAAAGGCACAAAAGTATTTACTAAATGACAGACAGGCACCCTGCCACCACCAGGAATGTTTGTATCCATCACATTCCTATCCCTACGTATTCCCATTGGCTTTCAAACCCATAGTTACCCCGTCGATTCTGAGGAATGACACAAATTACATGTTATGAAATGCACATCATCACAAGCGCACAAGTGGTGTGACTGAGGTAAGTCGCTCATTCTCTCTAGGTTTCTTCATCTTTGATATAGACATTGGAAGAGTTGACTCTGAACCCTTCCTGCTGTGACGCTGTGTAACTGGCTTCCATTCATTTCCTGGTCAGCTATGGTCCAACAGTGCCATGACCCATGAGGAAAACATCTGCATGATTAGAGACTTTGGGATGCATTTACTTCTCCCCTGAAAAAAAGAGAAAGGGAAGGAGAAGAGAAGGGAGGAGAGAGAAAAAAAGGGGGGGGAAGAGAGGGAAATGGAGAGAAGGGGAAGGGAGGGGAAGAGGGGGAAAAGAGGAGAGTTGGGGAGGGACCGGAGGTAGGAAGGAAGAAAGAAAGGGAAGGAAGGCAACGCCACTCAGAACACAGTTCTGTTAAAGAAATATTGATTTTTATATCCTTACTCTAGTTCATATAATCGTCTCTTGCCATAATAGCAAGAGACGATTATATGAACTAATTGCTCTTTAAATCTCCTTGGTTTTTAGCAAGCATGCTTTTAAATATTTATATAAAGTCTATTTTTCTTCTATATTAAATTTTTTCAATGACAATTACTGGTAAATGCTCCTTAGAACAAAGAATAAATACATAAAGAGCATACCTGAAAAAAACTAAACTTCTTGGATTAACGAAATCATGAGAAGAACCCACAAAAGTCTTCCCGTTATCTATTAACCCATATCTCATTTACCATTATACAGAGCAGCGGGGTGAGGTTGTGCAGGTCATTCTCACAAAAGAGTGCCCCACAGCCAAGGGCAGTGGAGGCTGAAATCCACCAAGCGTGCACCTACGGAGATGCACCCAGCCCCAATTCACACAAATACACCCTACGCACTAGCTGGGGCCATGCATGGTTAATGAGGACAGATCTTCATTCGGCCATGCAAGTGACAGACGACACTGACTGCTGCTCTATGTCAGGTGTGGTGCTTGGCGCTAGGAACACAAAGGGAAATAAGGAGCCTCAAGCGGCTCATAGTTGACTGCTGATGATATGCATGGACAGGACAGTCAAGGGGCAGACGAGGGAGAGGCACAAAGTTGACTGGGCTCACCCTGACCAGTGTTTCCCAAAGTGTGGGAGAGACCCCTGGGGTTCACGAAATAATTTTAGGTAGGACAAACATACAGAATTATATAGCACTCATCTCACCGAAATAGTGAGAAGGTTATTCCCATTTGAATTCTCTTTCATATCGATAATATCAGGGAGAAAGTCTCAAGTTGATGCCAGTATACACTGAACACCTCACACACATATCTCCCTCTTTAGCTCGATGGATACTGACTCCAAGCTTAGAGCCCCCCGAAAGCAATAATAGCTCATGAACACTTGCCCACTGTATTTATTTTTATTGTTTCCTTCCAGTTATGGTAAGTAACGTTGGTTCCCCATGGAAGGCAATGGCATAAATATTTCTTTTTAAATAAATGTATCACCTAACAGGGTATGTCAATTTAATGGCAATGGAGAGTAAATATTTCATTTAGCATTCAGTTATATAACAATTTTGGAGGTGGCATAAGGTATCAAAACACTGGAGATTGTGTTATGCAAATGAGAGAGTTGGACCACCCCAGGCTGTGGAGGCAGGGCCATTTTTGTCTGTCCCAGCAGCACCCGGGGCATTTGGTACACTGCCAGACATACAACAGGTCTCACTCAGTACCGCTGGAGTGAATTAAAGATATGGTCATTTACTGACCAACTACAAAGGAGATGGGCATGCAGAGAAATAGGATATCAACACCAAGTTCCGTCTGCAGATTGTTTTTGTGGAGGGGCTGTCCAGGGCAGGGGGTTTCCCTGTTGAAAGGCAGGAGAAAGAGTAAATGAGAATCCTTTTTATCTGCCTGTCTACAACTCATAGTTGACAGCAGATACTACATTGGGCAGACACTTTGCTTCCAAGCATCCCCATTAATTTCTAGGAATATTGCCTCTTCGTGTGTGTGTGTGTGTGTGTGTGTGTGTGTGTGTGTGTGTGTGTGTCTCATTCAACAATTTGTTATGGACTGGTTTACTTGCAAGCCTCTGACCTCCCAGCGTGATCCACTGGTACATGCACTCTCCATGGGGTCCATAACACCCCCGAGGGGGCAAAAACTGGTTCTAGGTCACTGAAAAAAAATTCTTATTCTTTTTATGTGTAAAGCATAGATACAACTATGGTACATAAACCACTCTATTATATGATATATTAAAATTTCATTGAGAAGGGTGTTAGTAGGGGAAAAAAGGTCTAAAAGGATCTTTAGAAAGGCAGTAATAAAAAAGAAAGGTTGAGAAACCACAACTGCGTTTCTCCACCTGGACACTACTGACTCTTGGGCCACATAATTCTTTGCTGTGGGGACTGTCCTGGAGTTGCTGGGTGTGTAGCAGCATCCCTGGCCATCTCCCAGTTGTCTTCAGACACTGTCAATGTCTCCTGGCAGAAGGGCAAATTGCCCCAGTAGGGAACAAACAGGCTAGAGGAAACTGTTCACAGGTATCAAATGAAGGTAGCCAGCAGCTCAGCTGCATGACCCAGTGCTCTGAGAAGAGGGACCTTCTAAAGATGAGAACATCCCCTCTAAAGAGAATGGAATGAAATTCTTATATAACCAGGTTCCTCTCCCCGGGCTTCCTTTGGCATGGCATAGAGCCCAGTTTCATAAACAAAATGGTTCCCAGTAAATAACATGGCATGATACATCCATCAGTGCTGGAAAGAGATCATCACCATGAATAAATCTGAGTTCAACAGCTAATACACACCCTGCAACTAAGCTCTAAAAGGCTTAGGGGTATTTTTCAATCCACTCAGCAAGTTCATTCATGAGAGTATACTTAGACACTCTTAATACTTCAACCAAAATTAATAGGTTCAAAGCACAAGGGAATGCTATGCAGTATGTGAATCAGCACTCTTAAATTGGATTAAGATTTTTAAAAGAATTGGTAAGTCAAATTTAAGTAAAATAAATCTCGTCAACTAAAGAGCAAGCTCATGAGAAACAGTGAGGCATTTCACGTATCACAGACAGGGTTAGAAAATGAATTCAAAACCCAGTTCCACCTTTGACTAGCCATGTGGCTTTGGAAAACCAAATCAATTTAAAGTGGTAAATGCTTAAAAATTTAAACCTGAAATAGCACATGTGCAAACACAAATTAAAGGCACCCAATGAATATTAGTAGTTTCTTGATTTATTTTATTTCTGCCTGAGTTTTTCTTCCTTCCTTCCTTCCTTCTTTCTTTCAATGAAAATGAACACAACACGAGGTATAACTACAAGTATAAAAGGAAAGAAAAATTATTAGGAGAAATGGGGGGTATAAAAAAGCAAAACAAAAAAATACCGAAAATATATGGCAATTTATTTTTTACTAATAGTTAAAATGATGACATAGTTCTTTCAATACACTAAGCAGGCCAGCAATTGTTTTTAGAGTCTCTTTCCTATCCTCTCTGCCAAGATCCATTTCTTTGGAATATGTGTCAACTGTTGTAATGAATGTGCTTCCATTCGTTAGGTGCACCCCTAGTGTGGCTTCCTCATAACCTGACTATAGACCAAAAGAACATTTTGACATTTTGGTTTCTTTCTACTATCCCAATGTACCAAGACTACTGAGATAAATCATGCTGCAGACTATTAGTTTTTCACTACTTTACAACTATAAAGTTTATTTTTATTTTGGTACAATAAAAAAGAAATTGTTATTGAGCTACACAAAGAGGAAATCCTAATCCATAAGAAATAATTTGAAGAATCTTTAACACAGAATACTAGAAGACTAGAGGTGAAGAACAAAAGTATCTTATAGAACATACAGAAGCAGGTTCCTGATCTCTCTAAGCCTGTTTCCCCATCTGTAAATTGGTAATAATCATAATAATGTCTATAGTTTACAAGGATGGTGTGGTGATTAAATCAGATAATGCATTAAAATGCTTAGTTCAGTGCCTGGAAGAACTGTATTCGATAAACGTTTGTTTGCTTTTATTGCATTGAGATTAATTGTTGTTGTTGTTACTATTACTATGCCAACTCTATCTGGAAAAATGAGAGAAGTCAGATAATTTGCTCATAGCCATATAAGTTATTAGGAATAAACCGCAGCTTAAATCTCCCAGCTCCTTAATTCCGCACTGCTTCCTCAATAATCTGTTTAGTCATATCCACACTGCTCTTAAGAGATTTGTATATATATGACATTTTGGTTATCCCTTATTGTATAAAAAATTGCTTCAAAATTCAGTGGCTTACAATAGCATCCTTTTTTACTACATCTCATGACTGAGTGGGTTGGGAATCTTGGCAGGGCTCAGCAGGGTGATTCTTTTGCTCCACAAGGTACTGACTAGGATCACTCAGTACCCTGTGATCAAGCTGGTCAAGACAGCTTCATTCACAGGTCTAGTGCCTTGGCAGGGATGGTTAGAAGATGGAGCTCCAGTGAGACTCCTGACCACAGTCCTTGCCCACAGCTTCTCCAAGATCGTCTTGAGGTAATCAGACTTCTTTCATGGTGGCTCAGAGCTCCCAGAGAGCATGTTCCAAAAGGCAGAAGAAGCTGCTGTTGCTGCAAGACTTCTTCTGACCCAACCTCAAAGCCACTTCTGCCACTTCCTGTGGGTCAAGTCACTGAAGCCAAGCCACATTCAAGAGGGGTGGAATTAAACTCTATCTCCCAATAGGAGAGGCAGCAACAACATTTCAGACATTGTTAGTCTACCACACAGATCACATGTAAGCATAAATGATAATATTGTTGCTCCTGTGAGTCAAGTCCCTAGGGTATTACAGAAGAGGGCTGTGTTTTTTTTATTTGTCCTGTCATCCGTGTGTAAGTGTGTTTGAATGTGTGTGTTGGGGAGGGGGGAGTTAATTGACCTGTATAAATAAATAGTATGCACTTAATAAAACTACATTGTAGCCTTATTGAAAAAATGACCTTTCCAAGTAGCTTTTCCAGAAAGAAAAACAAGTGAAATTTATGTCGACTATAATTTGTTCCCAGACAAATTAAACACTGACTTCACAAAATGAAAGGGAAGCCATATGTTATTTTCAAAATGGCTTCCCAAGAGGGCAAGCAATATTGTGAAGAGGTATTGAAGCTGCAGAATGGGGACACTGTCAACGAGGACTTATTATCCCATGTATAACAAGAATAATCTCCAGTCCCTAGCCACCAAGTGATGGTTCAGAAAGCCTAATGAAAATTCTAGAAGGGAATTAAATTTAATTTGTTGTTCTGGGCTTAGGACTGACCCACAGCTATTCCTTCTGAGTTTTAAAAAGGTAATTTTAAGATGGCTAGTTAATCTCAAGGTCAGAAAAGAAAAAAAGTCACAGATCAAATAAAAAAAGCTTACCTAATTGTATTGAAGCAACAGAATACCTAAGATTTATTACTAGCTCAATCTTTATGACTTTAGGTATTTCTCTTTAAGAAAGAAGAAGAAACCAACGCAGAGCCTTTGGAAAATACTATAGAACAAGAGAAAGAGGATGTCATTCTAAAGACTTAAATGAAGAGGAAAGCTTTCACATATTGTTTACTATAGGAACATAAAAATTTTTAGAAAATCATTCTGCAAGTTTAATGGCATATAAGATATCTCCTCTAAAGAACAGGAATTTAAAATTAAGGAGTATGTGAATTGAAATGACAATAGGATTACATTAAATAACAGAGTTCCAATTCAAATTTATAATTACAGGGTTTTCATTTAATACTGGGTTTTATATTTACTAAACTCTAGGTTCCTTAATAACATTAATGTAATCACTAATTTTTTATTTTATAATGTATATGTAATACATAGAATAGAAAAGAATAGTCTGCTATAAATCTGTTAGTATATGTGAATGAGTGCGTGTATATACAGGATAAGGCAAATGAGTAACAGAAGATAGGATATTGTATAATATATTAGAATAAAACAATGATTATTCATATATATTATAAATATATACATATGCAAATGTGCATTATATATTATACATACATACCCATACACACACACAAAATCAGTTCAGAATAACAATGCCAATAACATCACTATAAAAAGATTACTAAAAGCAAATGAATACTAAATACAGTTTAAGATATCTTTGCAGATTTTTTTTTTCTTTGTTTTCAGGTTGTATCTTACTAATGATGGATAGTCAGTGACTGCTATACAGTTATTTGAAATAATTCTTGTCCATGAGGTTAGATTATCAGCTTCAAACAGAGTTAACTCCATTGTTTAACTTTGCTTTCAGTTTTTAAAGATTATATATTATATGTTGCTTTAATTTTATCTATAATTATGTAAAACATTTACATGGTTCTATAAAATTTTTCTATATTTAGAAAATTCTACTTTCTTTCCCTGTCCCCTCTACCCTTCTACCCTGTCCCTTCCTTCCTCCACTATAACCCCATTTTTTTAGTTCTTTGGGTTATCTCATACATATATATGTGTGCATATATATATAAAGAGTAAATATATATACACATACAGACATATATACATACACATGTATACACATGTACACATATATATAACACATGTATATATACATATGTAAACATATTGCACATACATACATTCAAAGTTTTTCATTTTTCCATTCATATTTTGTCATTTTTCCTTAAACAACTGAATACTGTACACAGTCTTTCCCACTTTGTTTTTTTGAGCTTGGCAATGTGTCCTAAAGGTAATTCTTAATTTTTTTTTTCATAACGGCACAGTGCCCAGGACATGGGTATCCCATAGTTTATTAAACTGGTCCCCTCCTTATAAATTGTGAGATATTCCTAGGCTTCTGCTAATACGGTGTTATAATGAATAGCCCTAGAATGATGTCTTTTCATATTTTCAGTTACAGTATTACAGAATTTTGATCAAAACAAAGAATCCATCCAATACATCATTTATATAGATTGTAAGTGCTCAGAATATATATCACCTGTATTTCCTTCTTTTCCTATAAATGTACTGAAAGATGCAAACTGAGAGAAGTACCAACACTGAGAATCTAAGGACTGTAAAACTTTGCCGCAGGAGGACTGACCACGAAACCAGTTAAACATCGGGTGAATTCAACAGTTACTAAAATATGGATAAAACATGGAAGCAAGAGTCAAAACTATTTCTTGAAAGAGAAAATATGTAATCCAAAAATAATAATTAAATAATCAATAACCTGGGTATAAAAGCCTTAGATTATATTTTCAAAGACTGGAAAGCAAGGAGGGAGAAGAAAACAGAAGTTTGCTGAATTCCATTTTATACTTGGAACAAAAATGTACAGTTTCATTGTTAACTTTGATAAGAGAAATATAGGTTAAGCTTTTCAAAAACATTCTTCAAAGATAACCAAAGAATCTATATCCTCAAAGACAAAAAGCTACTGTACTTGCCAGATCACTGGAGAAAACACACACAATTCATTAAAACAAAGTACCAGGAAGCATGAGAAACACTGGCTCAAAACCCAGAGTTATAAAGCAGTGGTAGCGAAATGAAGAACTGAAACAAAATTTTTGAGTTCTTGGTGCAAATCCAACCAATTACAAATAAAACTGCTGACAGCTTTCAAGTTTAAAGTAACAAGAGGCTATAAAATATTGGCACATTGAGAAAGCTATCAGCTTTTCCAGCCAGTATTTCCAGGAAACTACATGTATAAGCCTTTTCCAAATTTATTATCTTTCCCGTCATACTAGGAAGATACCAAACAAAACACTTGGAAGTTTTTGCATGAAGATTTCATAATTTAATAAGGACTCATATGCAACATAAATAGCTTTCACACATTCACCAACTGTAAGGCAATAATATTTTCTCAACATCTGTCCTCAGAAACAGTTGATATGATAGTCCAACATCTCAAGGTCTGGTACGGGAGGATCCTCTGCTCACTGTCTCTCCTGGGTGATCTCATTCTGCTCTGTGGCTTTAAATCTCAGCTTTATTCCAATAACTCTCAAACACATTTGCCTAGATGAGTCCTCTCCTCTGTCATCCAGATTTATATATGTACTTGTCTTCTTCATGTCTTAATTAGATACCCAAATCAAGATCTCAAAATTAATGCAGAATATACAATTCTTTCTCCAAAAAGTATATCATCATCTCTTCTCTGAAATCCTTCCCATCTATTCACTTAAGCTGAAATCCTAGTTGACACTCTTGATTGCTTTCTCTGAGAGTCTGCACCCTATCTATTGATAATTCCTGTTAGGTCTATGTTCAAACCGTATCCCAAATCCAACCACTGATCACTCTCTCCTTTGCCATAGCCATCTAGCTCTCTAGACTTAGTACGACAGCCTCATAACCAGCCTCCTTGCTTCCATTCTTGTTCACTACAACCCATCCTCCAAGATAAAAGTCAGACGTGCATTTTCTGAAAAAATAGATCATAGAATAGCGACTTCGTTTTAAGATCCACTACTAGCTTTCCATATCTCATGGGCTAAAATTCCAAACTTCCTACCTTGGCTGGCAAGATTTGCCTCTTGACTTTTCCAACCTCATTCTCCTCCTCTGTCCTGTTTCCTCACAATGTCCTAGATACTGTGACCAAGCTTGCTCCTAACCTAAGGCCTTTGCCAGTGCTATTCCTTCTGTCTGCAACGTACCTCCCCCAAATTTGCATGAGACAACCTTGTTATGGTCATTCATATTTCAACGAGCACCTTCTCAGAGAGATCTTCCTTTTCCTGAGCCAAAGCAGCCCCCACCAAGAGTGACATTGATTTATTTTATCTTCTACACAGTATTAGTACCAACTGATGTTATATTATTGTGCTATCTTATACAGTATTATATTTTCATTTTTTGTTAGTACGTTTATCTTATGTTCTCTACTGTGGCAATATCAGCCCCTGAGAGCAGGAACTCCCTCACTCTCCCCCACACTCATACTGGTACCAATGTGATGGTACCTGGGACTGTGCCTGGCTCATGGCAGACTTTTCATATAATGTGCATTATGGTGGTTGAGACAAATGGGAAATTTCTAATTAAAAATATATACATAAAAGCTGATATTTTCTATTAAAGCTCATCAATTCCAAAAGTCTTCCAATAATCTTTGGGAATTCTGCAAGTCAAAGCTTGTCTGTAAAACACACATCATTGATCGAAGAAATATAATTTTGAAATCAAACAGCAAAATGTTCCTACATGTGCAATATATATGTATGTGCACATATACATATATTTTTTAATCACTTTTACTAATTGTATTTCACATCAACACTTTTAGGTCAACCTGAAACTCATGCCCTCTTCTCATTCTGGCGGGGAGTACAGACCCCCGCAGTAGCAGAACCTGGAGAAGGCAATTTGGCTCATTTGTAAAGCGTGTGGCTAAAAGGTAACTCCGCTGCTATGCTCCGCAAACCCACCCTGGGCCCAGCAGGAAGGGAGGCCCTGGCTGTTTAAGGAGTTCTCATACTTCCTTCTCAGGTAGGCACGTCTGTCTGCCTCTCCCTTCTTTACAGGGGCCAAATGATCAAGTGAATTTATACAGAGAACTGTTTTGGAGAAGTGTTCCACAGTTTGTTTTTTTCTTTTTACTAAAAAGGTACTGAGAATATAGTGGATAGCTGAATTAGCGTTAATATGGGCCCCGTACCGTATGGAGTCTGTGAAGGAGCTCGCTGAGGCCGCAGATCTGTTCAGTTAGCCGTTGAGATGCTGGTCTGAATCTCTACCGTGTATCCAGCAGTAGCCTAATTGTGAGCGACCGTATCTGCCTTCCTCACTGTACCCGCAGTTTGTCAGGGAAAAGGAAAAGGTGTTTCAGCCCCGTCACTGACCTCCCACCACACCACCTGCCTGGCCGGCACCTCTATCTCCCTGCACTTAGGACTTTCGACCACGTCACTTTCTTTTTTCATGACTTGATTTACCTCTACCACTAGAATGACATGATTTTCACTGAAACATTTAACAATCTCTTCAATTTCTTCCCAGCCATTAAAAAATGCAAATAGAAAACTAAGCATATTATCATGAAATTGTGTGAAATGACATATGAGAAGCCAACAATCAGGTCAGAAAGCAGAATGCATCACCTGTTTCCTGTGTTGTACACGCATCTATGTGCCCACACATGTATGTGCAGAAAACAGAATGCTGCATGGACACCAAAGCATTAATAGTGCAGTATGACCGGGGTTTGCTTTCTATTTCATACCTTTCTATACCTTGAATCTTCTTAGTCTGAAAATACTCCTGTGCTCAAACCAAAAATTAAAAAAGATATTTCTTAAAACTCTGTGAAAATACCTTTAAATCATATTCCTTTTTTTTCTCATTTTTTGATTGCAGCAAAATGCAAACATAAGATCTAATATCTTAACCATTTTTAAGTATACGGTTCAGTGGTATTAAGTCCATTTACACTGTTGTGTAACTATCACCACCATCCATCTCCAGAACTCTTCATCTTCCCAAACTGAAACTCTCCCTATTAACCAGTCCCCTCTGTGCCCTGTCCCCAGCCCCTGGCAACTACCATTCTATTTTCTGTCTCTATGCTTTTGACCACTATGAGAACTTCAGAAAAATGGAATCATATAGTATGTGTTCTTCTGTGTCTAGCTTATTTCACTTAGTATAATGTCCTCAAGGTTCATCCACGTTGTAGCATGTGTCACAATTTCCTTCCTATTCAAGGCTGATCAATTCCACTGTATGGACATTCCACATTTTGCTTATCTTTTAATCTCTCGATAGACACCGGGGTTGCTTCCATGTTTTAGCTACTGTGAATAATACTGCTATGAACATGGGAATACAAATATCTCTTTGAGACTGTGCTTTCAATTCTTTCGGGCCTATACCTTGAAGGGAATTGCTGAATCCTACAGTAATTGTATTTTTAATTTTTTCAGGAACCATCATACTGTTTTCCACAGCAGTTGTAACATTTTATATTCCCACCAGGAGTGCACAGGGTTTTCACTTTCTCCACAGCCTCACCAACATTTATTTTCTGATTAGTAGCCATCCTAATAAGTATGAGATGGTATCTCGCCATAGTTTTTATCTGCATTTCCTTAGTGATAAATCATGTCCATTTTTGCTTCAATGACAATTTTTTCTAGCTGTGAAGATGAAACTTTTTCCTGTCTCAACTAGCCAAAGCCACATTACTAAAGCTCCCATAATATTTTTTAGGCCGGGGCTTTCTCCCTGCCACCTGCTCTTATGTAAAAAGAAAAAGAAGTGAAGCTAGTACTTGAATTATTTGTTTCTTCACTCACAGAGAGAACTCTGACACTTCTGGGAAACAACTGTCAAACACTTCTTAAAGAGAAAAAGCACACCTAATCCCTAAAGAAAAACTACCTACTAATTTGACTGTCTGGACGTGTAAAAAAAGAGTCTGAAGAATATGAGTTTTTTATCACTACTCTGCAAAAAGTCCTTGTTATGAAGGAGTCTCAGAGAACCGAAGAAGCTATGGATCCAGAGCAGGCATCAATTTGCCTTTTATTCACTTCTCTCATTGAACCTCAAAGAATTTTTCTTAGAATTCAAGTTAGTTACTTTGATAACATGATCTTTTAATCTATACTAGCAGTGTGTCTGTCCCAAGTTATTAATGCCTTCTTACCATTCCATTCCTAGGAAAATGAATGGCAGATGAGGGGTTTGGCATGAACTCAAAACTTCAGGAGCGCTGGGCTGGACGGCTCACTGTCTGGAAGTTTCCCAGTTGCTGTTCTAATATTCATAAGGCGTCCTCAGATTCCACCACACCAGACTCAGGTAAGATATCAATAACATACTTCTGCACATACAGTAAAAACCTAATCTGCCTGCACATGACACCCCACCATCAGCTATTATTACTTTTAAGTAATATTGACAGAGTACATAAAATGATATCTCAAAAGCAATTCTTTTATTAGTTGATAAGCAAAATGGTCTATTCTAATAGTGTTCTAATTGCAATATGTTTTCATCCCATATTGCAAATGGATTGGTAAATTCAATCCATTTGCCTCTCAAGCTCAAAGAGTAACAAGTATATGGTTACAATTAATGCCCTTCACTCCACCCACAAGAATAGTGGTTCATAAACTCTTTTGAGATTTCACGCCTCTTTAGGAATCTAAATAAAACTATGGATCCTGTCCCCACAATATGATCACAATCCAAATTTAGAAAACAGTTTCAAGGGTTTCTAGTCATCCCTCCATAAAGTCCATACAACAGAGCTCATTATGTTTCAGAATCCTTGAGATGCTGGGTAGAAAAGAAGATTCTCAAGTAGGAGAAAGTCATCTCCATTTTTAACAAAAACCCTGGTGATTCTAATGAACATCAGTGCTTGAGAGCCAGTGTCCTCGAGGTTGACAGACACCAGGTAAAAAATTCCTGATGCAGGCTGGGCAGGGTGGCTCCCGCCTGTAATCCTAGCACTTTGGAAGGCTGAGAGGGGAGGATCACTTATCCCGGGAGTTTTGAGACCCGCCTGAGCAACATAGCAAGACACTGTCTCTACAAAAACCAGAAAAATTAGCCAGGCATTGTGGTGTGTGCCTGTAGTCTCAGCTCCTTAGGAGGCTGAGGCAGGAGAATTGCTTGAGCTCAGGAGTTCGAGGTTGTAGTGAGCTAGGATGATGCCACTGCACTCCAAAGTGAAACCCTGTGTCAAAAAAAAAAAAAAAAATCCTGATACAGAAGGTGGTGCTACAAGGTAACAGGATGGGTTTTCAGCTCTTATTCGTAGACTCAATCTCATTGTAATCGCATCTATGAAGGGGCTAGGGAAGGAAATCCTTAAGCCAAAATACGTGAATATAGCAGGTCCTCACTTAAAGTCATTGATAGGTTCTTGGAAATGGCTACTTTTTTTAGAATTTTTTAATTTTATTTTTCAATTGATGAATAATAATGGCACATATTTATGGGGTACATAGTGATGTTTATATATGTGTGTATATATGTATATAAAATGTATGGTGATCAGATCAGGGTAAATAGCATATCCATCATCTCAAACATTTATCATTTCTTCGTGCTGGGAACATTCGATATCCTCCTTATGCCTATTTGAAACCAGATAATATTTGTTAATTACAGTCATCCTACAGTAGTGTAGAATACTGGAACTAATTCCTCCTATGTAGCTGTAATTTTGTATTTTTCAACAAAGAAAACTGCAACTTTAAGTGAAAGACATACAGCAGGTCCTCAAACGTATCCTTCAACATCGTTTAATTGTAACACTGATGAGAAAAAAAAAATTGGTTTTGCTATATGTCATTTCACTTCAAGTCAGTTTCCAAGAACCTATCCATGACATTAGTCAGGATTTACTGTATAAGAAAGATAAATAACATAATGACATATACATTCTATACCACAGACAGTATGCTATACTACCATAATTTAGCATCATTTCTAGTAAAGTGTTCTTGTCTTAAATGTTTACTGTGTCAACAAAGGATGGAAACGTGAGCAGTGGAATATGAAGGAGTTGTGCACACAGGTGAACCATGATCACAGCCTATGCACAGGTGGACATACCCAGCTCCTTGAGCACCTGGCTCAGGCTCTGTGTATCTTCCCTGCTCCAAGCATGGGGACTAATGCCTTGTGCATGAAAGATGATTAACACATACCCTTCAGATTTAAATCCGTCTCTGCTGACAACTCTATTCCAAATCCAACTGTTTGTTTAATGGTAACCAGATCTTACTGTAATGGCCTAATGTTTAGACCACTAGACCTATTTAGACCTATGAGACCAATAAGGTCTAATGTAATGGGACTCATTGATGTCTATTACAGTATTAAAATGGAGTTTAATATAGCTGAAAATTTTACAAACCACACTTGTTCCTCTCTTAATTCTCAATACACACCATGCCTTCATTTAGTCCCTTCTAAAGCAAATGAATTTAGAATGGTCAGAAGAGATCATGTCTATATATCTGTTGCTTATTGTCAGAGCTGCCAATTAGGGGTGGAGGATAGATAGAGTGTGGCCAGTGAGAAATGAGAACAACTTTTAAATGAGTACTTAGAAACATCAGTTTCTTAATTTAAGAATCATGTTTACTGTACAAAAAAAAGAGATGATGCTGGAAAAAAAATACATATGAATCCACTCCAGTATGACTGGACATGCACTAAGTTAATAATTTGGTGTGTGGTAGAATGATCTTTGCAAGGATTACCCCTTGAATAATCAGCTAAATCCCAATAAGCACAAAATTCATGTGAAATACTCACATCTTTGTCAAGGAGTTCTTGGGCCCCTAGAAAGCCATCTGTGCCCACCATTTTGTTTCAACAGCATTTGGTAAGTCCGTCCACTTACCGGAACAATTGTGAGGGCAACTTAGACAAGGAGAAAGGACCACGGGGGTGAGGCTGCTCAGGCTTGGAGTCTGTGGTGTTCTGTGCAATAGCATGAATGTGGAATCTGGACCCAAGTGGTCCTGACTGGAGGCTTGAATCTGTGGCTTTGTAACCACAGAACGGCCAGGACTGCTCTTCAGACCCAGTGGATGAATCATCACGGATGGTCTCCAGCTAGTAAATGGAGATGTCATTTTTATTAAACAAATGTTATACATTTTTTTAATTATTTAGGTGCCTAGATGTTATTAATACTATCCTCTAGGTCAGATTTATGGTGTGAACTTCTCAGATTATAACTAGAACTTTACACAAAGTGACTTTGGTATTTATGTTCATAAGACCTTTTGGATAAAATTCAAGAAAAACTTGACTTACACTAATTCTACCCCGAAGTGAAAAGAAGAAAGTAATCTTTTTTACATAAATAGAATAACATTTAACTTTAAATTTCTTCTTAAGAGAAAGCCAAAATCATCATTCCTGAAAAGGCAAATGTTTAAAAAGTCGCTAGAATATACATCATTAAATTGCATCCTGAACATTTATACCACCAATCTACACACATACACGTACACACACAATCACACATATACACACAAGCATATTATTTTTACATCTATCTATGCATCTTTCTGTGTATGCATACATATATGAATCATCATATAATCTTGATTTATTTTTCATTTCCTGAACTCTACTTGGTCATAAGTAACTTTTTATCTACCAATTAAAATCTGCTGCAAATTCATGTCTTTCACAAGCTAACATGCCCTTCGAAGAACATATAATCTGGTGGGTGGAGTAGTGGGGACTTTGCTTAATAGGAACTTAATTAAACTACTATTTTCTCACCATATTTTATCAAAAAATTATATTCAATCCTAAAATTATACTCTTTTTCCATATTTTATCAACAAAAAATGGAGTTACAAGATCAGCAATAGCAAGGATTTTGTGAGGTAAACGCCACCGTTTCAAATCCCAGAGTCAATTCACAGTAGCTACTTAAGAGATGCAAAAAGCCTGGCAAGAGTATTTATTTCCTGCAAGAATCCTCTGCAAGCGAACTGTCCAGTCAGCAGTTCTGCAGGCTACTGTTTCACCATGCGACAGGCCCACTTATTCATAAACAAATCATTAACATTCTTGACATAAATCCATAGTGGACCATGAATCCCAGCTATGATAATGTTTTAGTACATTTGCTCTGCCCATCATGAATGAGAGTGTTGTTCTGCAGAACCCATCCCTGACAAATAAGAGACAAATTATGCCCCGTGAGAAAACTTGGAGAATGAACGGCTTACACACCAATTACTGTCTCATTATCTGGCTGATGCAGAAATAGATCCTGTGTGCTTTGGGTGAAATGTAGAGTTTTCTTACTCAGACCAAAAAATATATGTATAAGTATATACAAAACCATTTGCCAAGGTGATTTTTGTTGCTCAGATTCATCTTCAAGCCACTCTCTGGGAACGTTACTCACAAAAGCAAATCAATAATTATTGCTTAAGAAAGGCAAGCAAGCAACAAACAAACAAACGAAACCCCAAAGATCCTAACAACTATCAAGACCACTGGTTGATATTGTTCGTCGGCATTTCAATGTTCATTGTATTTTGCCTGAGAGTTACCAGGAAATGGGTATGAATGACAGAGATAAGAAACTTATTTAAGTTAAAAAGACTCCATCCCTGTCAAGTCCCTTAAATTCGGTTTATAAATTCTCCCCACAGAACTTGAACAATAAACCTCTTCATAATCAAAAAGCCCGGGACAAGCACCAATGCATAAGAAGGACCCTGCTGGATGTTTACATGTCCTAAGCTAAATTAATCCAATTCTAGCTCTTTAACCCTGACATCATAAGTTAAATAAATGTACTAACAACTCTGCAAAGGTCACCAACTCAAACATCTGATTTTATATATTAGTGTCCATGGTTGTACCTACACACATCTGCTGGGCTGAGGCTCAGGCTTGGGCTCTGTCAACCAGCACTTCGTCTGTTTGCATTGGCAGAGGCAACGCCACGAGCCTATTAATTTCTCCATAAGGTATCTGGCTTCCAACAGCTGTTGTGTAGAACAGTACTTCTCAAACTTTATGTGTATAGGAATCACCTGGAGATTTGGAGAAAATGCGGATTCTGGGTCAGCAGGTCTGGGGTGGCACCTAACAGTCTATATTCCTATCAAGCTCCCAGGTGATGTGGATACGGCTCTCCTGGGACCACTCTTTGAAAAGCAAGGTGAGACATGACCATGTGTTGATTTTGGCTTGGTAAACCCAGAGCTGGCTTCTCTTTAGGTGTGAAATGGAAGCCTCCTCTTCCACTCAATTTTGCTTTTCCTATTACTAATATAATTATTAATTTAATCACCAAATTTAGAGCCAAGTTTTACATGAGTCTTGGTTTAGGGTAAGACTGAAAGTGCAGAAATCTAGAAGAACACTGGTGTGGGGGAAAGCACCCTACTGACAACCTGGATCTGAATCTTATTCTACCCTTTCATTAAATGAAACCAGGGGACTGAACTTCTCTCTGCCTCAGTGTCCTGATCTGTAAAATGGGAATGGAAAATACCGACCTGATAATATTAGCACAGGATGAAATAAAAGCATAAGAAAAGTGTTTTAGCACAACAGGTACTCAACAAATGTGAGTTTCTTCTCTTGCTTTCTTTGATTATTACCAGATATTACCGAGTGTAACCCTGGACCTAGTAGGATGAGCTCAATCTGGTGTAAAAGACACAGCTGGGTTTGAATCCGTGTTCTGCAAATCGCTTCTCAGATGTGATTGTCAGACCTATATCAAGCTGACTATGTAATAATCCCTTCACAAAAATTCAGATTAGCTTTCTCTGCCTACTGCCTTGGAATTCTCACACAACAGGCTTGAGACGCCATCTCGGAATCTATATTTTTAAATACTTCCTTAGAGAGGATTAGAAATCACCTCCTTCACCTTTATAGCCTCAGATACCTCGAGTGTAATGACGCCCATGACAACAGCGATGCTCACCCACCTACTGGGATGGGCTGTGACCACAGGGCTTGGTAAACGGCAGCCTGGGAAGGCCCTGTTGCCATTGCCACCCCTGCACTCAGGCTCAGAGGATCAACTCAGTGAATCCCCTTAGCTGGAGACACTGCTCTCCCTGACTCTATGCTGCACTTTACAACTCTAGCCGTGACCGAATCAAAAGCAATTGCAAGCTCCAGTGCCTGACTTTTTTTTTCCTCTTTATTCTGCCTGGGCTCCTGGATCTTGAGGGAGATGGCTTCACTGAATCCTCCTACCTATGCGTTCAAAAGGGGGTCTGTTCCAGGTTACCTCCATGCTCTGGCTTTCTCTTTGCAAAGTAGGGGAGCAACAACTGAGCACACAGCTAGTGCTACGGCCTCACCAGTCACTACCGACAGCCTTTGCAATCAGAAGGCAAGGATGTTTTTCTCAGATCACCACTTTATCTTGCCTCTTTTAACACTTCCCATCTGGTTTATCTTGGATATGTATATAATCCAAGTAACAACTGTCACAGAAAAAAAAACATATATTCCTACCCTTTGGTTTTAGAGGATAAAGATCTCATTTGCAATTACAAATCTTAGATAGAATAGGATAGGGCTTATGAAACATATTTATGCAAAAAGCAGCTAGGTTTTAATGCAGAGACTGGGGAGTTTTTTCCAAAAGCACAGAATGCATCCCCTCCGCTGTTCTGTTCGCTGATTCCTTCATTCTTCTCCCTCCCTCCTGCCTTCCTCCCTACCTTCCTTTTTTCTTTCCAGTGGCATTTGTATTTCTGTGTAAGTGCACTGAAACATTTCCTAACCAACCAAAATATTATTTCTTGGCCCTAACTGTCAAAGCAAATGTGTCCCTTAACTCCTACAGTACCATATACAGAGGGAGGAAGGAGGAAGTAAAGGAAAAGAGGAAAGGGTGTGGTGGGGAGACGAACAGGGAGATACAGAGAAAGACAGACTGAGGGGAAGAGAGGGAGAGGAGAGAGACAGAGACAGAGAGAGAGAAAAACTGAGAGAGACAGAGACAGACAGACAGACAGACAGACAGACAGAGACAGAGAAAGGGTGAGAGTGAATCGCTCAGGGCTCTGGTTTCCAATCCTGGAGTCAAGTGGGTAATGAAAAGTAGAGAAGAGCCCAGGTGCAAGACAATAAATAGCACACACTTGGCTTTCGTGGCTGAGGAATGGGGGTTGGGGGTGACCAGGAGTGGCTAGAACTGTGGTGAATGAAAGAAAGCATGCTCCCATTCAAGGCAGGGTTGCTGCTCAATTCCAGACAAGAGTGACATGCAGGAATATGGAATCAATACTGTCAAACTGTCAAATTTTTTCGTAAGGACACCACATATTATGTGAAATCTCCTGATCTTTTGGTGCTTGCTGTGGTTTTAAAATTCTTTAAGCACTGTGCTGGCCAAAGGAAATATAGCAATAAGGCAAATGTGGCTTGCTGGCCAACCACTTGCAAAGCCTCATACGGATAGTGAGGGTTTCTCCTCCTTCCTGGGTACTCACTCGTCTGGACCACATTTCTCCACCTGCCTTGGTGTTAGGTATGAATTGATGACTGAGTTCCAGCCAGTGGCATATGTGCAGAAAGAACATGTGCCTTTTATGAGCAAAGACTTTAAGGAAGCAGCTGTACCTCCTCATGCTATCTTTCCACTTGTGCCTATTAGATGCAAACAACAAAGATACCCCGGGAGCCACGGGACCACAGTGGGGAGGAAGCCTGGGTCCCTGAATCACCACATGGAAGAGAGCCACCAACTGTCCAGAAACATAATTTTGGATTGTGACTCAGAAAAGCAAACATCTATGGCATTTTACCCGTTTTATATATTAGGGTCTATTAATTACTGCAACCTAGCCTGGGATCCTTTGGCTTTAAAAAACTGTGATTCGTCAACATCCTTAAGATGTCCTTCCTTCCAATGTGGGTGAAATGCTATTCATTTTTCTCTCCTAGGAGAGTTTATCTTTAATTCTGATTATAACAGGTCCTCTATGCCAATTCAGATTAGTTTAGTTTTTATTTGTCAATTACCTAAGGGCAGAAATTATGATCTTCTAGAACATTCAGAATTCAGACACTTAAGATCAGATTGCAGGCTACCATGACAGGTCTATCAAGGAAAGGTTACTACAGGGAAAAATAAACACATATTTTGAAAATCCTCCCACACAATCACTTTTTTAAAAACCACAAAATATCTCCCAAGAACAAGGTAATTACTTTCATAAAGTCCCCTTCCCTAAATTTGTATTTATTGCCCTTTCTTTCCCTTGATACGACCCCTGAGAAAGTTTAGTATCAGAAAGAGAATAAACTGAACTTTAAAAAATGGTTAAAATATGTAAAGGGGAAGGGGCAGATGTATTAGAGATTGGGAGGAAGGATGTGGCTCAAAGACCTAGAGGGGAGAAGTCAGAATTCTTCATGGCATTTTTCTCAGCATCCCTTGCCACATAGGTAAAGATAAAATTCAAAGAATGTAGCTTTTTGTCTTAAAAATTCTCTATGTGCAGATATTTTGTTGGCAAAGTGAGAAAAGAGACTGAACGTCATGTGCCAGTATGGTGCTAGAAGCCAGCAGTGAACCTTGGCAGTTCAGGAAATAGGACCCAACCCTCCAGACAAGCTCTGGCATGTCCCAGCAGCAGCGGTCCCCTCCGGAGGCAGACACCTAAAAGCTTAGGGAAAACTTGGTGAAAGCTTGGCGAAAACAGTTAAAGGAGGGTTAATCACTTTTTCCATTTACTTTCAGCCAATAGGATTTAATTAAGTATACTTTAATTAAAATTTAATCGAGCTTTCTGTGGCTGCAGACAGCCATTGCTGAAAATTGCATTAACTAGCATTTTCCAAAGCCCCTTTCTAAATAAAGCTGCCTTATAATGAAGAAATATTTATTGTGGCAATGTCATAGTCTCGCCTCGAAAGTGAGAAAAGAAGACCAACTGTGGGACAGTGAAATGATTATATGAAAGAGATTATACCAAAAAAAAAGTATGAACAAATATTAGAGCAAGTATGAGAGGCGGGTATGAAGAAAATGTTATCCATAAATCAGAGAGCTGAGCAAAGGAGGATTTGTTAGATTCAGAATCACAGTTACACCTCATTTGCATAAGTCCCTGAGCAATGGAGCATTCCGCGTACCCTAGCATCTATGCTCCTTCTGTCTTTCGCTGATTCGTTCATTCAAAACATTTATGGACAGCAACTGTTCTAGGGACAGTGGGCTAAATGCAAAGCTAATCTCTCCTGCGGACCTTTGGTTGACTGTGATGAACGAAAAATCTTTATCTGCATAATCATGGTTTTCTTAAAGAGCATATAAGTAAAATGTAGCTATTTATTGATCATGTTGATTACCCATTTGAACATAAATTATATTACTGGGATTACATGGGGAAATGTTGTCTAGGCTACTGAGAAATGTATGCTTCTCTGCCCGTAATGAAAAAGTGCTATGCTGTATTTTTGATACGCATCTATGAGCTCTCCATCTCGTCCACAGAGAGGTCTGCATGGGCTTTGTGGCAGCCATCTGAGTCCCACAGGACTTTCTTACCTGCTTCTGGCCAGACCCCGGTTGTGTTCGGTTGTGTTCTGGATAAACAAAGGTATCAGAAAAGACACTTTCCAAGAAAGTGAGCGTCTCAGTACAGCTTTATACGTCCCTTCCAACAGCGACATGCAATGAAATGTTTGGCACTATCAGCAAATTCTGATTAATTAGAATTTTAAGAAGATCATGTGTTCTACCTAACTGAATTTGTTACTCAACTTGAAGTTGGACACGATTCTGAAAATAATTGCGGATTTCTCCAATGAATAAGAATCACAGTGGATCTTAAATTCATTCTTCTGAAATCAATTTTAAGTTCATAGTTTCATAAGTATAGGCGGTATCAGATTGGTCTAATGTATAACAGCCCCAGACTCACCCAGTGTTTTTAAAGTTAGGTCTTTATGATGTTTTCTTTTTCTTGGAATTTGCATTTTCTGGGGGGCAGGGGAGAAATAAAAGAAGAAATGCCTGGTGGAGGATTCTACCTATTCAGTTTCTTTTTTCCTATTAATAGTGTGCTTCCTAAGTCATGTTTAAGGTAGAATTGTCCTCTATGCCCTTGAATCAGGTGTCCAAAAGTTTCTTCTGGAGAAACTCATTATTCCCTTTCAAAGGACAACTTTTTGAAGTTCACCTGGAGATGAAGCAGTAATTCATCACAGAGAGATGTTATAGCTGTCACATGTTGTACAATTTCTTTATTTTTCCCTCCTATGTTGAAAGAAACACAGCCCAGGTTCCTGTACAGCAGGAAAAGAAACTCTTATGAGAAAGTCACTAAGGAATGAAGACAAGTGTGAAGAAGCTCTCTGTGTTCTAACATAGAGCTAAAAAGGGGAGCTAGATTTGGAGAAGTGCCCTCTCCAACTTCCTATTTTAGATTTATTTCTTAGTCTAAGATATCCCTGTAAAAACGTTAGTAGGAACAGGCCACAGGGATACACTAAAAGGTTCCTTTTACAAGGGCTGGATGTTGTGGTCATTCCTGCCATCTGAAGGTTTATAATGCAGGGCGGGGCACAAGTACCTGGCCATAAAGTACACTGAGCACTTTACAAGCTTTTAGTGTTTACTTTCCCCACAAACACTGCAAGACAGGTAATATTGTTCCCATTTTACACACGAGAAAAATGAGGACTAGTCACTGACCCCACAGCACAGCAAGGCAAGTGAAAGAGACAAAATCAGAACATAGGCGCTCTGACCCCCACATCTCAGCCATTCTCCTCTCTCGTGCATTCCAGTGGGCCCACCACGAAGTCCACACTCTCACCACCCCATCGTGTGACCCTGAGCTGGTTCTCCAAACTCACTCTCAAGTCCAATTCCCTTCGTAACCAACAACGCAAACTAATAACGCCAGGAGAGGGGATTAAGTATATAATCTGTGGTTCATGAAATTAAACATTAAGTTAACCAAGGAGACTAGAGGGAGAAAAAAATATGAGTTAAGGAGTAGGTCAGGCCCAGGCTCCAATCTAAGCTCTGTGACTTACTACTTTGTAAGTTTGGGCAAGTAAATGAGAACCTCACTAAGCCTCCATTCTTCACAGGTAAAATGCCCAATTTCCAAGCTATCTGTGAAAATTATAAATAAGTGGAGCTTGGGGCCCAGCAGACAGAGGGCACCATCCTCTCTGCCCTCCACATCTGACATGACATCCAACCACGACCCTTGCTGAACAGCACCAGGTTTTATGGGCATTCTGAGTGCAGTTTCTTTCAAGTTATTCATCTGTCTACACCATCCATCTGCATCAAATGTTGGCTTTCATCCATTAGGAAAATTAATTTTGGAGGATTTGGGCCAAATACAAAGGCAAAACTTAGACTCTAGAAAGCTAGAGAAAGTGTTGACTCAGAGGAAAATTTTCACATCTTAAGCTTTAGGGCCCCTTGCAAGAATAACAAATTGCTCACAATTCTTCCTCCAACCACATTCTCAGTCAATAATATGTTGACTGACATGGTTCATTTCATGGGCATCCTCTTCCCAAAAATTTCTACAAGTCATTATACCCCTACACCTCTCAAGGGTAAACATTTTATCTTCCTTCCATTCTCAGTCCTCAGCACAACAAATATGCGATACAGACTTTGTACAGATATGTATGAAACAAATCATGCAATGTGCTGTCTTCGTTTAAGCTAGCCGAGGACCCTTGATTAAAAAAAAAAAAGGCAAGCAGTAAATTCACTATCAAATATCACATACAACTATACATAATCTTAAACCATGTAAGTTTTAATACAGAACATGCCAGAAATACATGCATCAAATCATTAAATTTTGGACTGGAAGAAGTCCTTCCATTTTATCCTGTCCAGCTCCCTGAAATTGTAAGAAAACTGAAACATGGCGGTGAGGTGGGCATGCCTATAAAAAAGCCAAAAGAAAGAGCGGATGTAATTAGGACTGTGTTCCAGATTCCCTTCTAAATGTTTTATAAATAGTATGACTTTTCATTCATACAATTCTGTGTGGTTGGTATTATTAACAGTCCCTTTGTACAGATGAGAAACAGGCTGTGAGAGGCTAAGTAACCTGCCCAACAGCATAACTCTAGCAGGTGGTAGAGAAAGAAGATGATCTAAACCCAAGTTATCTGACCTGGGAGTCCATTCATAACCACTGCTCTTGACTGAGAACCTGGAGTGTAGGATTCCCCACGCAGAGTAGACTTGGTTTCCTTCCACCCTGACCTATCCTGCCACTGAGACTGCAGTCAGCTGTCCGGGCAAGTCAGCCAACATGCGCTTACTTTGTAAGAAGCAAATCCTAAGGATTTTGAAGCCTTGATCGATTAAAAACAAATCTACAGGTATTTAGATTTTAAGAAACAGAAAACTAGAATCAGATATGGGGAAGGATTAGGGGATTGTTAGAAAATAATTGAGAAAGAATGAAATACTTTTTTTTTAATTAGTTTTCTTATCACTAAAAATCTACCTGTTCATCGTAAAAGAAAACCGTAAAAAGAAAATTGAATATAGAAAGGCAAATAGTGAAATAGAAAAGATCTCTCCTTACGCCCTGGATCTCAGGGTCAAACCCCAGAGTCAACTACCTTCAGCAGGGTTTTTTGGTTGTTGTATTTTATTTTGTTTTTGCTTTTGCTTTGCATTTCTTTCCAGAAATTTTTAATGCATTCGTAAGCATAAGAAGATTTTTCTTTCCATTTTCTTACGTATGTAAATGTGATCGTACCATATGTACTATTTTACAGCTTATTTTTTCCTCTATATATTTCCCCTAACAGAATGCAGAATATCTTTTCTCTCTCTCTGTCCCCTCCTCTTCCTTAGGCTCTACAGTGTTGCATTAAATTATGATACCACAATTTCACTAATCATATATGGAGATTAAGTAAGGTTGTTTTTAGCAGTTCGGGTTTATTGCTATTATTACAAACACTGTATAAAATTACACATGTCTTCAACAACTATGGAAATAAATTTATGGAAGGGAAGCTGTTGTGTCAAAAGAGCGTGTGTTTTTTATTCACACATATCACCCGAACTATCCAAAGAACTGCAGCAGTTTACACTCCTACAAATAACAATCACGTCTGAAATTGCCTATTACTCCTTGTCCAACGGCACTGGGCTTCGTCTTACTTCTTAACCACTATCTACCTGCCTGACAGTTGGGTATGTGGTAGAGGCAGGGGCTGGGGGGGAGGGGGAGATTCTTTCTCCCTTCTTGATACATTTTACACTGAACACATTGAACGAAGCTGAACATCTTTGTTGCATATTTGTTGGAAATTTATACTTTCTTTCCTGTTACCCTATTGGAGTCTTTTGCACATTTTCCCACTGGATTGCTTATCTTTTCCATATTGATTATGAAAGTACATTTCACTTTGTATATTAGCAAAGTAGACCCTTTGTTAGCCAAATGTATTGCAATACATCTCCCCAATATGTCATTTATCTTTTGGTGCTGTTTAGGGTAGTTCTGCCCTAAAGTTTTAAATGCTTACTTATTTGAATACACTGGATCGCAGCAAACTTCTTCATTCTCACAAAACCACTCGACCATGAGCAGATTGGGGACCAAGCAGGTGCACCTGGGCCTTCCTGGCATTCAGTTGAGTGCTCAAA
The DNA here is from genome assembly GCA_004363605.1 of Indri indri. Lineage (NCBI taxonomy): Eukaryota > Metazoa > Chordata > Mammalia > Primates > Indriidae > Indri > Indri indri. The sequence goes on along the minus strand of RJWJ010014689.1, from coordinate 2,984 downwards.
CGTGCCAGGGTGGGGTGTTCCCGAGGAAAGTTATGCATAAGGACAGGTGCAGGCTTGAATTCAAAAACGAACTGTGTAAAGCTAATGTCTAATCAAGGACACATTTTTATCACAAGTTCAAATATGTGCACAGACATGGCAGGAGAAATTTTATTATAAAATCAAAAAAAACATAAATAAATAAAAGATTTAAATGTGTGTTCGTGGTCTCCAGTTAATGCCCTGGTGGGGCAACTTGTTAAACTGTAATGCATAACACAGCACACCATTTCTACTTGCTTATTATTACAGTTTCTTAATGAAAAGATACTTTAAAAATATAATCAAAACCAAAATCCTTCATGAGACACCAGCATCACCTCTGCCGAACGTGGTCTGGAGGTCACAGAACACCAAGAGGAGGCCGGCAGAGCCTCATTTTTCCTGCAGAAGGGGATGCCTCCTCGGCGACCCACCTCCATTCAGGCTTCACAGCCAGACACTCGGCTTTAAGAAGAAAGGCTCCGGAAGGGGACACCCTTGAAACTTGGCTTGTGACCCTCACTGCAGACTCAGGCAGCAGCAGAACAAAACGCAAAGGTAGCTTTTTAAAATGGCGAACAGCAAATGCGATGCCTGCCATGCGGCCAGCATGCCGTGCAGGAGTGGACACCCATCCATCGGAAGGCTCCCTCCCCCAGTTCCCGGCAGGATACTGCCAGCCTGCTCCTCGACCCCAACATCCACGTCCATGACTTATGGCTCCCCTGCCCCAAAATGATGGGGTGAGAAAACAACACAGACAGGGACTCCAAGTTAGAAGAATACATTATACTACCACCAATATGGCCAGCATCCCCATGACCATGTTTCAGAGAAAAGATCAGAAAAATGACAGAGATGCTATGGATTAAAGAGTCAATGGATACAGGCCTTAGATCTTAATCTTTTAAAACATGTGCAGGTAATCCTCAAGTTGGCAGGCTCTCAAAAAGTAAAATATTATAACTCTTGCTGCTGTGGACATCTCGCACTGTTTCTTACAAAGTATTTATTACATATTCTTCTTCTATGAGGGTAAAATAAACCAGAAACAAATCCTGTAAAAGAACCTAGCATGCCACTTTTCAAATGAGGAGACTGACACACAGAAGGAAATAACTGTCCCAGAGCCATAAATGATATTGTTATTGTCATTGTCCCTTTAGTTTTCAAACTTCTCTCCTGAAAAAGGCACCTCAGAGCTCTCATTAGGGAAAAAAAATGCAAAGGAGAAGGAAGATTTTTAAAATTGTAGACTTTTTAAATTTAGAATTTGTATTGGGGTATAATTTACATAGAGTGAAATGTACAGGTCTTAAATACAAAAAGATTCAACTTTTAAATAAATAAATAGATAAACCCCCTATATAACCACGGCCAGAGGTCCATATTCCAGGCTAATGGAATAAACTGGCCATAAGTATCCTTTACTTTCCACTGGCTTCTGTGCCAGAGCAGCCTACTGGGACAGTGCCCGGTCTGGTCAGGACTACAGGGCGACCCATCAGAGCTCAGGGATGACTCCGGAAGACTCTATCCAGACATTAAGGCAGAGCGTGAAACACTCCCGCAAAATGAATGTATGCACTAGGTAAGCTCCAAATTTATTTTATGCTGATGAGGTTTATGGGACTTTTAAAATATGAAGCTCAGCTGTTTCGGATTTGCTTTGTTGACTGTGCTTTAATTAATGATAGTGCCTTTCTGGAGAAAAAGCAGCATCAAGAAGAAACACAGTCAGAAAAGATCCATTCAAAGCCTCTCCTTGGCCCTGGCTGTGAAGTGAATGAGACTCGTTAACCTCATTCGGGGTCAGAAAGTGGGGGTGTGTGGGCAAGGAGATGGGGTGCAGGTGGCTCCATCTGTGGGGTGGGGGCTGCCATAGAAAGCACAAGGCCCATCCCTAACACCGGGCTGGCTGGAGAAGGTCAGTGTATGGTCGGTAATTTATGAAGAGGAGCCAGGATTACTAGTGTTACAAACAAGATCTCCAAAGATCTTCAAATAATATAGAAAAACCCAACATGAAACTGGCGATAGTTATTTCCAAGCTCTTCATAGTAAAACTTCATTCATTTAAAGTCAATACATCCAGAGTTTGCAATAATTCCCCATCACCTGCAGACATCCTGCTTCTCACAGCATGCCAAGGTAGGTCTAAGCATGGCCCCAGCTCTGTCTTTCCGGCTTCATCTGCCGCTTCTCCTCAAGCATCCTCCAGCCACCCCAAACCAGTCCATTTTCTACCCACGTCTTTCACTCCTCCCAGCCCTTCCCTATGCTGTGTTCTCCACCGTCAATGCCCCTCAAGGTTCGGCCTGACGTCACTTCCGCTGGGAATACGCAGCCTCACCGCAGACAGCTGGCTGTCTCCTCTGCTGGGCACCCCAAAACCTTTGTGCCTATATCTATAGCAGCCCTTTATTTTTGTGAACTACTTATTGTTTTTCTCCTCCGCTAAAGTACTAATTCCTTTTCAGTGGCCAAAAGGGAGCCTGAAATATAGCAGGTGATTAAAATGATTCAACATGAATGAATACAAAAGTTCATGACAATGACTCGTATAGATTCTCTCATGGAAATCTTATCACTTTAAGCAAACTTCTCCATAATTGTGATTCCTGAGGGGGAAAAAATTCATGACAATAAAAGAAACACACACAAAAAAAAAATCACTGACAATCCTCCCTTGTTTTATTTTCCTTTGTTCCCGTTCATCCCACGTCTACACACTGCCGAGTAGAGCAGGCTGTAATCACAGGGTAATTCCTGCTGCGTGTACTGCAGAGACCTACAGTGGAGCCAAACTGAAGCTTTGGCAGTCACAGGACAGGGAAGGGTAGAGGTCATGGTCAGGGTCACTAACTACCTGGAGGACAGAAATGTTACCCACAGGCAGGATGGTCCAGACAGGTCTTAAAGGACAGGTCAGCAAACAGGCAGGATGTCCAGCGTGCAAGAGG
>RJWJ010014688.1:0-37476 GCA_004363605.1 Indri indri | reverse complement strand
AGGTTGAAATATAAGAACCTGATTAAAACTACAGCTGGACTAGGAGAACAGAGAGATTTCTTGCTGCCACCACAAGCCTAGCACTGGGTAACAAGCAACAGCAGTCTCCTGCTGTGCAATGATAAGAGTGTGGAAAGAGACCCCTCTCTGAAGCATCAGTGGGCTGCTTCTGCAAAAAGGAAAGAGTGGAGCAAGAACTCTGTGGAAAAGCATCCATTAAACACTAAGTAATGACAGCCCACCAATGAAGAAAATTTGAAAATCGTAGAGCACTGAGGTTGACCATAGCAATGTCAACACACAAACTTAACTACTGACTAGATTGATTCAAACTCCCTTGCAGACAGCCTGACAGAAGAAAAGTTCTGCAAGTTGGCAGGTATAATTCCTATTTATCTTAGTCTCTACCATTGTTCCAAACATGGTATCAGTAAAATATCAGCAGACACACACAAAAAGCAATAATAAAAATAATAGAAAAAGGCAATGAAAGAGAAGTAAAAGAACTATTGTCAAGAGAAAAAGAAATCAACAGAACAAAATCAAGAAATATTGCAGATATTGGAACTATCAGAGTTTTTTGGACCAATGTGCAATGAATAATTGGGAATGTAAAAAAATGTAAATAAAAACTATCATTTGCAATATCATAAAAAACATAAAGCCCTGAAGGATAAATCTGACCAAACATATAATATGTTTAAGATGAAAATGACAAAACATTGATGAGAGCAATTAAAGAAGGCTTAACAATTAAGAGATATACTGTGTTAATATATCTGAAGACTCAGCACTATTAAGATGTCGTTTCTTCCCAAACTGCACTATAGGTTCAACTGAATCCCTATCTAAACACTAGCATCCCTTTTAAAATGGATATTGGCAAATTAATCCTACAATTCACATACAAATTCAAAGGACCTAAAATAGCCAAAAATCTTTGAGAAAGAAAAAGTCAGAAGGCTTACAGTGTCGGGATTTAGGTAATACTATAAATCTATGGTAATCATAAGAGTGATATGTTGGCATAAAGATAGACATATAGATCAATGGACAAGAATAAAGATGTAATATATAGAAACACATATATAATCATTTGATTTTCAACAAATATGCTATGCTACTTCAATGGAGGAAAAATATTCTTTTTTGACAAATGGTGTTTGAATAATAGGATATTCCTATTCAAAAAATTTAAAAAAGAAAACCCTCAATTCTTACCTCACATCATAAATAAAATCTAAAATGGATCATAGAATAAATATGAGGTAAAATTAAAAATTTCTCAAAAATATAGGAGAAAATCTTTGTAAACTTGTGTTAGGCATGGATTTCATATATAGGTCAAAACAATACAAACTATTTTTTAAATAAATTGATAAATTGTTTTTATTAGAATTAAAAACTTCTTTGAAAACTTTAAGAAGCTGAAATGGCAATATGTGACTGGTAAAATATTTATAAAACATATATCTGATAAAGATTCATATCTAGAATATAGAATATATTAAATCTTACAATTTAATAAAAATGAAAGATTTGAATAGGCATTTATCAAAAGAAGATAAACATTTAGCAAGTAAGCCCATAAAAAGATGTTCAACATCATTAGTCATTAGGGAAATGCCAATTAAAACCATAATGAAATACTACTATAAACTACTAGAATGGTTAAAATTTAAAAATACAGTATCAAGTACTGGCAAGATGCAGCACAACTTAAACTCTCATATATACCTAGTGGGAATTCACAATGGTGTGAATTCACACCTTTGGAAAAGAACTTGGCAGTTTCTTAGAACTTTAAACTTTACTTCTTATATATCCTAGCGATGCCACTTGTATATATTTACTTAAGATAAAAACATGTCTACTCAAAGGCCTATACACTAATATTTATAAAAATTCTTATAGGTAATAGCCTCAAACTGGAAATTAAAAAAAAATCCATTAATGAATTGTGATGCAGATGTATCATTAAATACCACTAACTAGTAAAAAATACTAATATTATACTAAATGTAACAACCTAGACATAAAAAATTATATTACCTGATTTTATTTATATGACTTTATGGAAAAAGCAAAATTCTAGGATCACAAATCTGATGGGTGGTTGACAGGTGTGGGGACAAGAGTGACTTTATTTTTAAATGCTAATCCACCTGATTAACCCCAAGTCTGGGAATGCCTCCAAAATGACAGATTGAAACATTATTCTTTATGTAGGAAAACCTATTCATTATAAATTTCGCCTTTCCTCCAAAACAACCCTTGAGGTTGGTGCACTGTAACACCAACAGTATTCTTTCAGCAACCTACACATTCTTCTAGAAAGCATATACTTTCTCCCCTAGATATAAGCCCAGGGTCTGGAGGGTTGCAGTGTGGAGATCTACCTGTCTTGCAGCTGCCAAAGACCATGCTTTTGTCCATAAGTCCCCCTAATAATCATCCTGTACTGAAAAACTAGATTTGTCTACCTTACTCTTTGGTTTCTCAGCTCCTTCAGCATTTTGGGGTTGCTTTGCATATATGACCCTTTCATGGAACAACAGGAGTTGCAATATCAAGAAAGGGATTGACTACCAAGGTGTGTAAAGGAAATTTTTGAGGTAATGGAACTGTTCTTTTTTTTATCGTGGTGATAGTTACACAAATATATACATCTTTCAAGATCATTAAACTGTATACTTAAAAAGAGTGAATTTTAGTCTACATAAGTATCTCAATAATCCTAACTGAAAAACAAATAAAATAGTAATCTCTATTTAATGCACCAGAACTGTATTTCCAATTGACTAAGGACCATCTCCACCAGATGTACTACCTGGTACTTAAACACATGCCATCCTGAATGCTATGTACATCCCTTATGTCTAGGCTTTGTCCTGATTTTTTCTGATAAAACTAGTATTTCTAATATCACACTAGAAACCTTTGAGTTAACTTTGATTCCTCTCTTTTCTTCAGATTCAATAAACTGTCAATTCCTTTAAGACCTATTTCTCCTATGGCTTTTGCATACATTCCCACTTTCTATTTCTTTTTGAATCATTTTGGTCCTAGGCATCATTGAATTTTCCCTTTCCTGTAAAAACTGCTCCTTGTCTCTCATCTGAACTTCCACCTGTCCCCATTCCAATCACACATTTGGGAGATTAATAGTCTCATGTAGGCACCATAGATAGTGTCCTGGTTCTGCTATTTATTAGATATTTTATCTTGAGAAATTAAACTTCTTTTAGCTTTCTCTTTTATAAAATGTATTCATCCAGTTACTGAACAATTATTTATAGGACACCTACTGGTTGCTGATCACTGTTCTAGGTACTCCAGTGATGCGACTAAATCTCTGCTTTTGTAAAACTTATTTTCCAGTAGAGGAAGGCAAATATAAAACAAGTAAAAATTAAATAAACACAATAATTTTAGATGCTTATAAGTTCTCAGAAGACAATAAGTGAGGGTGTAATGATATAACATGTTTAGATAGTTTGGGAAATTATGGTCATTGCAATTACTTTAGATCAATGGTTAAGGACAGCTTCCTGGCATTCTAGGTGGGATCCAAATAATGTGAAGGAGCTCAAGGAGCTCAGCATGAGCAAATCTAGGGAAAATATTCAAGGAGGAAGAACAGTGGGTGCAGATGTCTTGAGGAGGAAAGGAGTTTGATAAGAAAGGTCAGTGAGGCTAGAGAGTCATGAGTAGAACCAGAGATGGAAAGACGGAAATGATCTCAGACAACTATCCTCAGATCACCCGCGGCCTTATGGAACATTGCAAGGTGTTTGAAATTTCTATTTGCAACAGAAAACACATGAAGGGCTTTAAGCAAGGCAGTTAATTAATCTCACTTGTATTTATAAAAATAAACTTGAGAATAGAGAATAGATTAAAAGAAGTAAAAGAGAATGCAGAAATTCTAGTTTAGACACTATTGCAGTGGTCTGTATAAAAAATAATGGCTAAGACTAGAATGATAGTGGTGGATATGCTGAGAAGCGAACAGATTTAGCTAGGCTTTGAGATTGATCCATCAAGATTTGCTGATGTATTATGTAAAGGCAAGGGAAAGAAAAATGAATCATACATTATTTTTAGGTTGTTGGGCTAAGCAGCTGGTTAAATAGTGACATAATTCACTTAATTAAAAAAGACTCAGAAAAATAGATTTCAGGGGGAATTCAAGTATTCTGAACACATAATACTGAAGTGCCTATAGAATATTCAAATGGATTGGTGAGCAGGACTATATGTTAAACAGGAAAATTGATTTTGGAGCTCAAGAGAGTGGTTAAGACTGAGGACATAAATTTGGAGTAATCAGAAAATATATGGTATTAGAATCCATGGACATAGTACATATTGCATGGGAAGAGATAGAGTAGGATGCAGAACTGAGCCTTTGGGCATTCAAAAATGTAGATCTTGGGAAGGCAAGACAGTGAACAAGACTGGCAGAATGGCGAGGGAGATCGAATACTACTATAGGTGTAGCATCAAAGATGCCAAAAGAAGGTTTTAAAAAGGAGGAGTAATCTATTCTGTTGAATGTTACTAAGATAATAATTCACATGAGGAAAAAGACAATTGAATTGGATGATTTTGTAATATTGACAAAAGCAAGTTCAGTGGAGTGTGGGATGGAAGCTCACTAATTTGCCAAGGTATAATTGAAAATTTATTGGTACTATGAAAATCCAAGATAAATGGCAAAACCATCCTGAGAATGGCATCTTATAGGAAAATAGTCCTTAAAATGCTAGTCCATTTGCTTTTGACTAATAGATCTTCTAGGATAGTTTTAGGTAATAGCAAGTATAAGGAAGAGTTTTGAAATATTATATTTAAGAGTGTTCTCTATGTGAATGGGAATTAAGACCAAAATAGTAAGAGTTCCAGGAAGAAGCCCAGAAATAGCAACTCAAAGGGTGGCACTGGCAATGGTGGCAAGATTAATAAAAAAAAAAATTCTGGATACCAAGGCAGAAAAATGACCTTACTTTTGTCAAAAGGCAAAATTACAACAAATTTAGTTATTGATCTAATGGGCTTTTATTTGCAATTCATGAATCAGGGTAGCCTGCCTTCTATAAAATAGAATGAGAGATCCCACTGGGCAATCTCAGACCAGTGGACTTTTTTTTTTTTTTTTGAGACACAGTCTCACTCTTTTGCCCGGGCTAGAGTGCTGTGGCGTCAGCTTAGCTCACAGCAACCTCAAACTCCTGGGCTCAAGTGATCCTCCTGCCTCAGCCTCCCAAGTAGCTGGGACTACGGGCACGTGCCACCATGCCCGGCTAATTTTTTCTATATGTTTTTAGTTGTCCGATTAATTTCTTTCTAATTTTAGTAGAGATGGGGTCTCGCTCTTGCTCAGGCTGGTCTCGAACTCCCGAGCTCAAACAATCTGCGTGCCTCGGCCTCCCAGAGTGCTAGGATTACAGGAGTGAGCCACCACCACGCCCGGCCCAAACCAGTGGATTTTATAAAGTGGGAATAAGGAAACAGGACAATAGAGGAAAAAAGCTGATCAGTTAACATCAGGTTACTTCAGGTTACTTCTTTTTTTGTAAGGGTTAAAGCAGATGGGACTTCCTTGTTAATGTCGACCCAGGTAGACTGGAATCTTCTGTTTTTAGGAAAAATTGGTAATTGTGGGATCTGTCAGCTGCCTTAAAGTTCCAGTTTGATTATGTGGCATTTTCATGAATGATTCCATTTAGGTTTAGTCTGGTTTGTTGGGACCTAGTGCAAGACCTCAGTCCAAAACAACCATATCCCATAATTTTTGTTTAACACTATAAATTTGCGAGTTATTTGTGCAATTAGGCCAATACCATGCACAGAAATCACACTATTGCATTCCTTTTACTTGTTAATAAGGGTGAAGGAAAGGCATTTGCAATCCTAAAATACTAGGAATGTACTTAGAAGTTCTCTAAGTTCATAAGCGCAGTTCATGTTCAAGTAGGTGCATCATCTAGTTGAAAATTCTCATTAAAGGAATTCATGGGCCAGGTTAAAACCTGCTCCGTTTTAAAAGGATATCAAAAGACGTTTCAACTCAAAACTCATCTATTTCTCCCTATTTGTTCTTTGCTAACTTTGCAATGACATTTATGTAATCTTTACTTATATGCAAATTTATGTTAATGACATAACTGATGCTTGGAATCTAAATTGACATGGAATGAAAGCAAAGTACTGTAATTAAAGCTTTGTGAATATTGGCTTTTCTAAAAGGAAACTTGAAATATCAATGGAATTCAGTTGTATATCCAATGTGTAGGGTCTATTTGGATTGAGTATGTTGGGATTTCATTAGATATTCATTTGTTAGCATCAAGCTTATAATAGATGTGAGAAGGGAGAGGTTTCTTTACAAACATACTTAAAAAATAATAATGAATGGACTTTCCCTTACTGAGATTGTTTGTTGCCCTCAAAACATTTCTGCTGTCTTCTCAGGAAGGTGGTTAGAAAATAATATTAATATAATTTAATTTTTTTACCAATACGCACTGTTGACTTCTAATAGCCTGTTCATCACATTAACTTTAAGCCTGAAATGAGGGTGAGCTTCAAGAACATTTATTCCACAGAAACTGCAATTAATATTTTTTTTCTTTATGCAGTATAATGAAATTGATAATTCCCTTTTGGGAGTCAACCAATTGTAAAATAGACAGGATTTTTAAGAAGATATTAATTTAGAAGCTCCTGTATTATAGAAGAACAGTTGAGCCTAGACTGGTCTTAAGTAAATGACAGGTTTGGTCCTTCACCTGTTTGTTTTCTTTGTGAATACTTTCCTTAACGCATATACTCTTTTATATCCACGAGTCACAGCTAGTATCTACTTCATTTCATTTTTTAATTTCATTGCAGCAGATCCACTGCTACATATAATGGTAGTGTTTTCATAACATACAGTTTAATCTGCCTACACAATTGGATTGCTGTGAACTCCTAGCATGGTGTGCACATACATGCCTGTCTTGATTTCTACATGTAACAGGCTGTTGCCACTTCCTTTTTATAATTCCTAGGACACATAATTCTTTCAGCAAGTAAATAGATATACAGTCTTCTATACTTACTTATTGTCTGCTTTTCTAACATCAATCCCAAAGGGGTGAATGTTTCTATATACTTTCGTGTTAGAAAAGTCAATTGTTTGTAGGATCCTCTTTTGCTATACTTGTTATCATCAACAATCATTTACATGTGAACTGTTTATTGTGACAATAACTTCTACTGAAAAACTAACCTGATAATTCTGTGAATGTGAATAGATAAGCAGATACTGGATTACCCATACCTGTACAGAACTTTCCTCATTCACTATCCAGATGTTACTATTACCAGGGTTATGTATTTTATAAAACACATATACAACATGAACAAACAAAGCTAAAACTAAAATACACACAAAGAACAACTACAAAACTCTGGCTTTCAGAAAAGCTTATGTTAAACTAACTCTCTTGTCAAAAGCAATTATATACTCTGGACAAAATAAATATTAAAAGTGCGTAGGAGTGCTCACGCACATGTGCACGCGCAAACACACACAGAGTTATTTGGAAGCACTGGAGAGTGACCAAAAGCAAGCAGAAACTGGAGTGGGGGTGGGGGGGATTTCACTCCTTAAAAGAAAGGAATACTATTGAGTGAAAGCCCCATTGATATGACACGCTGTAATTAGAGTACAGAAAGCTGCCATTTTATATTACGAGGAGTCAGTGGCTGGAGCATGGAGATGAAAAGCAGCTGAAAAGTGAGAGGAGACATCCCATAAATGACAGAGCTGCATAAAAGCTGGTTTAAAAAAGGCACGAAATACTGGGACATACAGAAACATGGGTGGGTATCAAAACAATGAGCAAAAGAAGCCATACGCAAAAGAATACGTACGATATAAATTCATTTATACCAAGTCCTAGAACAGATAAGGTAATAGAAATGAGGATAATGAGGGTAAAGAAGGAAAGCATTGACTCACAGGCAGTATTTAAAAACTTCTTGAGGTCATAGGAACATTTTGTCTTGATTTGAGTGATTACATAAGTGTATACATTGTCCCAAACACACAAACTAAAAGTCTGTGCACTTTCAATTTGAAAATAAAATACACAAAATAGGCATAGTTATGGAGTTTTTTTCTTTTTAAGTTAGTAATGCATTTTCAAGATCTTGGGAAAAGATAAAATTGCTGTGAATTAAAATAAGATTTATTGAGTTAAGGGTTATCAATATGAATATGGAATCATAGGCTTTGTCAGAAAGAAACCATTAAAAAATTATGCTATATTTTACTTATTTATTCCAAAATAGACAACTGATTTTATGTATTTCATACTTTAAAGTTCAGTTAAAAATTGGGCTATCTTCAAATGTGGTTTCTGACTGTTTTCTGATTTTCTCAAAAATGGAAGAGTAGCAAAGATGAGAAAAAAATAACATTTTTTTTATTCCCTTTTGAAGAAAAGGAGAGGTGTCAGTGCTGTATCTGTATTCACTGAACTTTTCAGCATATTCCAGCCACTTTTCCAATTGCCAGAATAACTGTACCTAAGTTTGATGGCTCTTTTTACAAAGAAACTGTGGAACATTATACTGCCCATGTGTACACCAAGTTCAAAGTGCCAAAGACTAACACCCTCTCCCAGCAATCCTATTCAAATAACTTTTGGGAGTTGGTGTATAAATATTGCAGCTCCCTTGTCTTTGGGGTGGGAAAAGTCTGAGGCACGTGTTTTGCGTCATTTCCCAGAGTTTCTCTGTGGGGTGAAGGTTTATTCATACCCTGGGCAGTATCTGGCTGAATAGTACACACTTCATTGGCCACTTCCACATTGCACTTTGCGTATCCCATTTGCAGGAATCACCTCCAATAAACATCTTTGGTGGGTCCTGTAGTGATTGTGCTCACGGAATAAGGCAACATCCCTCTGCTATCTTTGTGTGCATTTTGGAAACAATTTTAAAATAGCTGAGAAGTTAAAATCAAGATATACAAAATATATAGGGAAGTTAAACCTGAACGATTCTCTACAAAGTAGATTATATACAAGGGTCAATATTTTTACATACTGTATTGTTATATTGATAGTATTATTTGATCTTGAATATGTTTCCATGATTCTGAAGTCCTGAATGGGAAATAATAAAATGTATAGGAAGTACTTTGGGCTAAGGAATTTATCATTATGACAATTATAGACTGTGTACTGATTCTGAAAAATTGTTTCTCAGAAGGCCCAACCCCAGGAGTAGGGTGGCTTGTACACATTTGTGCCCAAAAATAAGGAAAAATAAGGTCAAAAGACTCCCTTCTCAGGGTTGGGTTTCTTAGAGATACCCATACTAACCTTCTTATCATTATGATAAACATTCCTGCAATGTCCTCAGAAGCATTTTTTTCATTTATCTTAGTTGTCATCAGGCACGTGGTCACGCCCCCATGGCAATACACTTTCCCCCTATGTGTTTCCATAGTTAATTTCCATATAGTTTGGCTATGTACTCAATAACATAAGTATGTTTATCACACCACAGAAAATCTGTCACACTAAATAATTCATTTTCAGAAGGATTTATGTCAACATGAACATGCATATTTGTACATACTAGCTTTTGTAAAATTCTAAAACATAGAAATAGGCTGATATGATTTTAATGTCAAAATCTAAATTGTATATAGACTAATCAAAAGTATGGATGTTATTTAAACATCTTTTAGTTACAAAGATGTTCTGAAATCTGAAATCCTCTTTTTGATAAAATCATTGCACCAAATAAATTCTTCTTTTTCATTTTTAAAAAAATGAGATACCAGTTTCTAATATTCTCTATTCACAGTTGCTTACAGATAACTCAATTATGTATCAGTGTTTTGATTTATGGATACTTTTTCCCCCTGCACATCTGGTTTAAACTTTTTTGAGTGTAGAGTTCTATGAGATTTTTATTGTTAAACTCATGTACTAACTAACCCACAAGTAGGTAAAATATGTTCATATTTATAAGGTCAACTATTGTAGCTCATTTCTGAAAAGCATCTGTAGCATTTAACTACACAAAGCTTATTTTACAGAATAAAAAAAACTGCACACAATTTTAATGTTCACATCTTAAAATATTTTAATTAGGTGTTATCTGTCCCTCTCACACCCACTCCTTCCCCCACCAATGGTTAGTGTGTATCTAATTTCTTTAAATGGTATTTGAGTGTGTGCATTTTTTTTAAGTTACTCTGCCAGAATTGGAACCACATCTGTCGCCTGTTCCATTCTAGCACTGCCCAGCTTTGCTACTCATGTTATCAATAGTGCTGTATGTAAAAGCTGAGTGTCATTATGATTTAGAGACGCATCCTCTGGCAATGTGCCAACTAAGTCTAATTTGGGATCTGGGGAATGATAGACAAGAAAATTACAACCAGAGAAAATGTGTATTGAATTCTAATTCGAACCACGAGGCTTTGGGTGTTTTGCTTTTATTTTGCATTTTGTTGTTTGGGGAATTTTAAAACCTCTGGTTCTGTTACAAAAAAATAACACAAAGCGGGTGCAAAGCAATGTATTTGATTTATTTTCAGGGATAACATCCTAAAATATATTGATGCTCTTTATCGATATAAGCTAGACTTCACTGACAATACTGATTCATTTTACTATATCTGTTATCTTTAAGTAAGCCAGATTTAATTGATAATTATTGGTAGAATAACTAAAAATGTTTAAAAATTAATTTAGTATTTGTCTTCTTGCAGTTCCTCTCTAAGTCTGAATTCATTCAGGGTTAGAGATTTGGCTCTTACCCCTCAGTGAAAATCTTAAAATAATTGGATAGCTTTGTTACCTCAAAATTGACAAGCCCAAGATCAAATTCAACTGCCCCTTCTTTCTCTTCAGGCTTCTCTCTGGCTATGGCAATTTTCTAAATTTTTGAAGAAAATGTTAGCATTATCTCATTTCACACACATTTGTGAGAACCATGTTTAAAACTTTTCACTCTCATTCCCTGTATCCAGTATTTTTACAGGTTTTATCACTTCTTATGAAATACACCATGATTCACTCACTCCTCTTTATTCCTGCCTTTCAGTTTCTAAGTAAACTTTACTCTAACTTTGGTTCCCTCTCTCTGAGTTACTGTGTTTCTGCACTGACTTCAAGCTTTCTCCCTTTCTATTCACTCTGGGCTGTGCTTATCTTTCTAAACCTCCCCCCTAACTTTCATTACTCAAGAATATGCAACACCTCCCTATTACCCATCTCCTAAAGCAAGTTCTGACTTCTCCAGTAAGTTTCCACATCCCCTCATAACTGACCTCAGACTTCCTAACTGCAGCGCACATTCCCATGGAGACTTTGTTGGTTTCCTTATTTGCCAACATCCAGAGCTGTTATGGTGACGAATAGGCTCAACTCAGACCTTGGTGTCTTGGAACAATCCAGTACTTAGGCATTTTTTTAAGGTGCATTAGTGCAATTCTGTGAGGTTTTAATTGCTAGGTGACCCCTAATCTTGTATCCAAGCTAATACTTTGATAATACCTTGTTTAAAAAATTGGTCCCCAACATGCACCTCAGCTCCGTGCATTATTGTGTTAGTTGCTTCCTTTATACTTGTGCATTGCTCTAGTCCTTCTGCGATTCTGCCTTTTATCTGTTGGTTTATTGATTTTCTTTTAATATCTCTCCCAGAGATGATGTGCTTGAATGAGGGATCCTACTAAATTTCATTCCAGTTGCATAACTGATGTGTAAATTAGAATAAATCAGTAAAATTCTCAAACATTACTTTATTTATATATAAAATGTGATGTAGAGGAGTCAAGGAACCATCACAGACAAAAGCATCTAGACCACAGCAGAACTTAGATCTGGATTTTGCAAACTGGGTGTTGTAAAACAACCCCTGGGGGCGGTTAATAAGGGTTCAGATGTGGGGAAAAGGTGGTCAAATAATTATGAAAATGTTAGGTCAAAAATGTATGGGTGTATCAATTTAAGACATCTCAGAACTTTATAATGTCAATAATCTGAATCAAGAGGGGTGAACATGCAGCATTTCCTAAATGAATTACCAGTGAAATACTTCCTTTGTGGCACTTCTAGTAACAGTTTGTTGGACAGTTTGACTGCTAATCCTCCTTCCTTCTCTCTTGCTCACTGCTGCCGCCCTTCCTTGATGCAATTGCCTGCTTGGCAATATTACCTGACCTCCTGGTTGTCTACATACCTGTTATCTATCTTTTTGGAGGCCTCTCTTTTGTCATAGAGATTGTTACATACTCACATAACCTTGCTAAATGTATTAAATGCTGTTAAATGTAAGAAATACATTTTATGCATTTTCTTAGAATCTGGCAATACAGGGCGCCTGGCAGGTTCCAAGTGAAAAAAAAAATATGTATATATGTTTATATATATATACACACACACATTTTTTGGAACTGACATGGTTTCCTATTTAAATTACATAGTATTTAAGATATTTTTCACTTAATTATTATATCAGAAAAAATGAGCTGTGAGCCTGACTGAGAAAAATAATTTTAGAGAATTTTGGTGTGTGCCAATTCAGATTTACTAGACTCACCTATTAATTGTGAATAATCACTGCTTTATATACACCGTTACATACAGACTTCATCTACTTCACAGAATAGTGTCTACCTCTTATCTGCTTGAGACACAAGGGCGGAGGAAGTGCAAGGATGGCCTGCTTTCATTGCTATCATTGTTCAATATTTTTATATAACTCGTATATGTTTCAGGGTCTGACTATTTATAACAGAATAAGCCCACTGTACTATTCAACAATTTCTTATTGACATAGAAATCTTGAGGTGTTCTTTAGAAGTACCACCTTCTGATTCGGTGCCAAAGTATGATGGACAACCACTCCTGCACATCGTTTGACAATGTAAGTGAGATCACACCAATTACCAAGATTGTAACTGATTTTCCCTGATATTCCTTGGGCTCTCCATTTATTCAGCGTCTCTTTCAGAGCCACACGCCAAGTCAAAAGATGTTCCCACAAATTATTCATTTTCTTAAAAAACAATATGTTTTGTTCACTGGCCCAGATGTGTTCTGCAAGAATAATTATTCCATGATTTTATAGAGTACATTTTCTATATTATCATTAAATATCTGATTACTTGAGACAAACCAACCACCCTCTTCTTTCCAATACTAGACAAGAAAGGAAGAAGAGTAAGCTTATTTGTGTGAGTGAGCACAGTTTATCAGGGAATTCCTGTACTGGGAGTTATTGTATTTTCAAATATCAACCAAATGATATTCTCCATCCTGTTTGTCATTACTATGAGTGGTTCAATGTAAAGCAATAGAAAAAATGGAAAAAATGTAAAATTTACATATTTTATACATTATTCTCTATATTAACACTCAGAATTGCACATACCTAATTATTCTCAATGCATATGAATAATTTTGAATTCCTGTCTCTATATAATCTCTTGTAAATCCTGAAAGGAGGAAAAATGAGTTGCAAGATTATTAAGGCATCAGCCTAAACCATTAATAGGCAATGTATTGGTGATCCCTTGACATGTAATTTTATACAAAATTATACTATATATTTATTTCATGCCATTTTTAACACTATATAAATATGAAACAATTTACAAGAAACATATTTTCTGTGAACTTATTTTGTATTGGGAGTCTGACACACGTCTTTATTGATATCAATTTAGAATAGGGCTTGACTATGAGGGCCTTACTAACTGAAGGGCATAGTTAGGCATTTAGATAACAAACATCTAGAGACCAATTTTAGGTTAGCAAGGTATGGTTTAATTCAATAAAATATATTCATTCATTTGTATATGTTGTTGATATAGTTTCCATTTTTTCAGGGTACAAAAATTTTCTGATCTCAAAAAATTTTCTTTCTTAAAATAGGTAAGACTGAACCAAGCTAGGAGCTTTTATCATGTGAACAATTCAAACACAATGATACAATAGTTTTAAATAAGCTTGGGATCCCTTAAGGCATCTTATAGTGTTCTCAAATCTTTAATGGTTACAAATATGTCTATAATGAAGAGAGAATCTTTTCTGTGCTATGTTTGGATCAGCTTTTCAATCTCAAACTTAAAATGATAGCAATTTGTTTTAGAACTCTTCTATGAACTAGTATGTATAATGCTGAACTGACAATTCTGATGTCTATTATCAAGGTGTCCTTGAGGAAAAAAAAGGTCCTCATTTTTAAAGACAGGCATTCAAAATTCTTCATATGTGTATAATAATAATTAGATAATATTTGGTATGCTGAATGTTAATTTTGGGAGTAACTACAAATGTATACAAATTTTCCATTTTTTTTCCACTTTCTCCATTCCTTTATATTTAATAATTCAGGGTAAAGAGAGATATACATGTATGCCAGTTTTTCCCAGCTGCATGGGTGCAGAGAGATGACAGAAACACATTGAATTAAGTATAAGGCTCATTTTATCAGTTCTGTTCCTGTGTGAACCCAGGCGAGGTTGCCCTAAATTATTAGGGCAGGTCTTCATGTTTTATATCCGAGTAGCACCACCAACACCCTGTATTGTAAGACTTTCCTATTCATAGGGACCCAATGATACAAAATAATCATGTTTTCTTTCCAGCCTCTTCTTCGAGTGTCTGTTTTTCTGAGTTTCAGGAAGTAGGATATCTTGTTAGGGAATGCTTTCCTTGCCTGACTGAGAAAATCTATTCACCTGGTCCTGGCCCAGTGACCTTCTTTTTCCATAACCAGATTTAATAGGCTCTTCCAGCAGGGCCTGACGATCTGACGATCTATAAGCCATTAGCTAAAGCTATACCAAACCTATGAGAATCAGTCTCAGCATATGTGGGATTTCAGTTCTATTGCCTAAGAGTCAATAATAAATATGATCCCTCTATATACCAAGAGTGCAAAGGCATCTAACTTCTTTGACTTTCCAACTGGATTATTTTGAAGTATTTGCTTTCCCCCAAGCTCTAACAAATGCAACAATAAGCCATTTTTTAAGGCATAACTTTACTGATTGGTTTAGAATGATTCAACTGAGTTTTCGTTATGTTTGCTTTGTACTTTAAATAATTTTTTTTTTCACTTTTGCTGAGGGAGTTTGATAATCTATCTTCCTTCCCACATTTGGGAAAACAATAGATATCGAACATGATGTTTGGCCTACAAGGAACTCTGTCTTCCTTAGGTAGATGAAAAAGTTATCTCTACAGAAGGAAGCCTGGAAGATTCCTGGATACAGGTGCACTAAAAGAAGTAGCATTGTATAAAGCTGCTGTAGCATAGTATCCACAATATTTCATTCACATCCATATTCTTTTCTACATTACTCTAAAATCCAAAGAGTAAGGGTCAAATGCAATCCCATTACTGGGCATCTACCCAAAAGAACAAAAGGCATTCTATAAAAAAGAGATCTGCACTAGAATGTTCACAGCAGTGCAATTCACAATTACAAAGATGTGGAAACAACCCAAATGCCCATCAATACATGAGTGGATTAATAAAATGTGATATATGGATACCATGGAGTTCTACTCAGCCACAAAAAACAATGGTGATCTTGTACCTCTTGTATTATCCTGGATAGATTTGGAGCCCATTCTACTAAGTAGAGTATCACAAGAATGGAAAAACTAGCACCACATGTACTCACCATCAAATTGGCATTAACTGATCAACACTTAAGTACACATATAGTAATAATATTCACTGGGTATCGGGCAGATGGGAGGGGGAGGAGGGGATGGGTATACACACACCTAATGGGTGTGGTGCACACCATCTGGGGATGGACACACTTTAAGCTCTGACTCAGGTGGGGCAAAGACAATATATGCAACCTAAACATTTGTA
Source organism: Indri indri (assembly GCA_004363605.1). Classification (NCBI taxonomy): domain Eukaryota; kingdom Metazoa; phylum Chordata; class Mammalia; order Primates; family Indriidae; genus Indri; species Indri indri. The sequence goes on along the minus strand of RJWJ010014688.1, from coordinate 21,558 downwards.
CCCCCATAATATGCTGAAATAAAAATAATTTAAAAAAAAACAGAACGAAGAGAAAGAGACCCTATTTTGGATGACAGGCAGATCTTCAGCTCAGTCAAATATTTGTAGTTTCATTATTGGTTTTGAAATATGTCAATTGCCCCAAATATAAGTAACACATTTAAATTTTAATGTATTTCTAAAGAAATGAAAATGATTTTTGGTCTACCATCTTGGATATTCCATATGCTATCTCACTTTGGCTATAGCGGGAAATAGTGATACTATTTTGCATTATTTTTAGAACTGAATCAAAGGCAGTGGTACTTCCTAAAATTCCATCTTCAAACTCTTATTTCACAGCCCTCTTGCAGTTTGGTAGGGCCATGCATTTAGTTCAGAGTAGTGACCTGTTATCAGGAGTGGCATCTGCTGCATGGTGACTTCACAGTTCTCTATATCCGCTGTTTCTGCAAACAAGGAGACTTTGTGTTGGGAAGGTGGAGCCACAAAATAAAGCAATTTGAATTCCTGAGTCACTGCATGGAAAGCTGCCTAGGTCCATAATCTCTGCATGTGTAAGAAGTAAACCTTTATAGTATTAAGCCCTGATAGTGTGGGGTTTGTTACCAAAATATCACATAGCCTATCTCTGATTCCTGTGAACACTTGGTAATTTATGAAGACTATAAGACTACTTGCAAACATTATTTCATTTGCCTTATAAGATCCACTGAACAGATGAGGAACTTGAGGTGCAGGGAAGGGCTTACTTGTCTCAGGTTGCATTCCTAGCAAAATGGCATTGGCGGGTGTCACAGGTAGAGCTTCCTTCAAATAGTTCATGATACACAATATTGTACCTATTGCCTTTTTTTTTTCATAATGAAATACTCACTGTATGCTGGCCACATACGATGTCTGGATCTAAAAAGTGACCTTGAAATGCCATCTAGTCTTTTCTTAAGAAGGGTGGTGATCAGGAAAGAGTCACTTCTGCATATGAATATCTTTTAGTGTTTGGAATTATGTTTATAAACAAAATCTTCTTCATTAGATATTACCACAGGGAAATACACTTCTTTGTCTTAAAGATATAAAAACATCTGAAATTATTATGAGAATTACAACATATTACAAAAGCGAATTGCTTATGTGGAGGGAGTGACATTGAGAAATCTATAAAAGCAAAATCTTTCAGCAGGTGGACTTTTTTTTCCTCAAAATGTCATTACCCACGGTAAAAGTGCCTGCCTGCTAATGAGTAATGCTGTAATCAAGGTCCTCAGTTTTCCGTAGAGTATTTATTGAATGAAATCAAAGTGGAAATAAGGGAAAGTTAATACAGGGTTAAGAGAATCCCTGGTTTTTAAATTGGCTGTGTTGTTCTTATGTTTGCAATGTTGATCCTATTGTGTTTTTATTTAACCATGCTTGATTTCTGAACCTCATTTTTATTCTTGCTGTTATAACCTTCTCAATAATTATTTATGCCATTGTGACCTGCTGGCCAGACTAAAATAGCACATTGGGGAGACACTTGAAACCCACTCAGCAGCAGGATCCAAAGCAGTAAGTAGATGGTTTAGATTATGGTTACAGGTTACGTTTAAACTCAAATACCCTCCTATTTCCTCAAATTAGCATCAAGACACTCTTTCTCACTAGAAGACATTTAGGGGAAGAAAAATGTTGTAGAAGAGATTAATTCTTTTGCATGGCAAAGGGAAATCTTTATCTTGTGCTCAAAAATTAAAGACAAATCTAGTTACATAGGTTGTAGATATATTCTTTCATTAATAAAATATAGTTAAAATGTGTTCATGTTTGGGTACAATAAAGACCTAAGGAAAATCCTAGTTACAGAAAATAGCTACAAATAGGGACTTACTCCTACAACAATAAAGCAAAACATGACAGGAATTCTGGAATCATAAATGTTAAGAAGTATTCCATCTACATCATGGTTAGAGGCTGAACTAAAAATAATGAGCTTCTAGGTTCTCACTTCAAAAGGAATGTGCTACAAGAGATAGCTTTGTGATGCATTTGTGGTTTTATGTTATAAAAGACTGAGGATTTTGTTTTACTCTGAAAGTGTGCATATATAAATTTCTTATAAATATCTTCTGTATGGGCTGCCCAAGACTAAATAATTTCCCAAAATTCTTTACTTTGCAAATGTATGTGTGAGCACACCCATATAAATTCCCATGCCACATTGACCTTATTTTTCGGCACTTACAATTTTCTGCTTTTATCTGTTATCAAAGAAATCTTTATCTCAAGGAGACGAAAAAGCAACTTGAGCGTGAATGATCTTTTCTGCATAAGAATAGCCTGCTGCCTGTACAGCAGTATGGAGGAATTGCTTGGCTAAGCAGTAAAAGCAGTTCTGGGGTCAGCAGCCATATGGACCTACAAGGATCTTGGCAAAGTATGTGTATCATCCTGAGACTGATTGTTCAAAGTGGGATCGATTTGCCATCCTTCAGGTTTTAGTTACCTGGGATTACTCCATAATCTTTCTCCATTTCTTTATTTACTAATCTATCTATCCTTCTCTTTTTAATCTTCCTTTCTAAGAGAAAAGAGGTTGTGCCATGAAATTTTGTCATGGAATCTTTTCAAACTCTTTGTTATTGACTAACTCTAGCCTAACACAGCCTAGATGATTGTGGATTGCAGTTTTAACATTGCGATTTGAAGTATGAATGAAGAAAACATGCACTGTGCATATATTGTCATTGAGTTTTTGCTGTGTTCATTTGTAAGATTATTTGCTTTTGTATTCTTGACATCTCTCAATAAACGTTATGTACCGCTATAAATATTAAAAGGTTCCACCTAGCTACACTGAAATATACCACATTGTCCAAACTTAAACTTGAAAAAAATGAAAACTTCTCCTTTAGAAGATTTATTTAGGACAGTAGGAAATATGACACTGGTAAAAAAAAAAAAAAAAAAAGAAAACAAATATAAATTGAATATTGTCATCACTGAATATTCTTAATGTATAATTTTGAAAAGAAAAATAAAAACCTCACAGTTTAAGGCATTCAGTAAGCTAAGCTCATGCAATCTACAAAGCAAATCACTCATCAAAACAAAAATAGAATTAATATTAAGTTTGCTTCCAGATGCATTTTTAAAACCTCCAATAAGGAAGGAGAGTAGACCAAGTGAAATCTTACAGTGTAGGTGTGCTAAAGAGAGCATATCAATGCCAGATATGTGGTCTAAATATTTTGAAGTGGTCCCTTAGAGTAGTAGAATTTTAGAGCGTTTATAATGATGAAATATCGATCAACACTTATGTGCACATATGGTAGTAACATTCATTGGATGTCGGGCAGTTGAGAGGAGAGAGGACGGGATGGGTACATTCACGCCTAATGGGTGGGGTGTGCACTGTCTTGGGGATGGACACACTTGTAGCTCTGTCTCAGGTGGGGCAAAGGCAATATATGTAACCTAAACATTTGTACCCCCGTAATATGCTGAAATAAAAAAAAGAAATATTTAATACACATAAATCAGTATATATGATTGTTTAATACAAAAACTGTACTAAAATGAACATCTATGTTCATTCTCTCTACCTGGTTGGTAGAGTAATATGGTATTATATGGTTACCTGTATGTTCCTTGCTGATTTCATCACTCTCACTCTCTCTCGGGAGTTCCATACTTCTGATCTTTATCTTCATCATGATCTTCATTGTCATTATAATTTTGCTACAATTGTTTGAATTCTTAACAATCTGTCATTGTAGTTTTATATAGAAGTGGTGTTATATTCTGCGTATTCTTTAACTTGATTTCCTTATTCGATATTATGTCTCTGGCATTCATCCATGCTGATTCTTACAACAATATTTCCACTATTTTCACTGCATATGCCCCATTTTATTTATATATTTATGCATGCATCTCATGTTATTTTTTAATTCTGTTAATTGATATTTAGATGGATATAAGATTTTTTTCTCTAAGAGAAAAAAAAGTAATATCATGAACATGTACGTGGTGTGCTCTGAGGGATTTACCTTAGAATGTAAGCAGGAATGTTAGAATATGTACAACCTGAGTTTTACCCAATGATGCCAAACCGCCCAAATGATGATGCCAATTTACACCATCACTGGCCATGTGTAAAAAGTCTTATTGTTCCATATTCTCCCCAATATTTGGGATTATCAATCATTTTCAATCTTGCCTCTTGTGTACATAAAATGGTACCTCATTGTGGTTTTACTTTGCATTTGTCTGATTAGTTATCAATTCAAGAACTTTTTATTATATTTATTAGCCATTTGGGCTGCTTCTGTGAAATGTTTGCTTGTATTTTCACCCATTTTCTATAGAGTTATTAGTCTCAATTCAAGATGCTAAGACTTTTTGGTTATATACATTACAGATATTCTTTCTCAGTTTGTGACTTGTCTTTGTACTTTCTTCATATCTTTTACTAAAGTTTTTTTCTTTATGATTTGTGCTTTTCATATCGTACTTCAGAAATTAACTCCTCCTATATTTCCCTAAACATTCTTTTAAAGTTTTAAAAGATTTGTTTTTCACATTTAAGTATTTAATATATCTGGAATCAATTTCCATGCATAGAATGAAATATGGATTCATTTTTGTTTCCTAAGTAGAAAACCAACTGTCTCAGTACCATTTATTATCTACCATTTCTCCTGTGATCTGCAATACCAACTTTGTCATGAGTCAAGCTTCATATGTATTTGGTCTGTTTCTGAGTTTTCTATTCTTTTCATGTGTCCAGTTGTCTATCTCTGTACAAATAGGACACTATCTTGATTGTTCTAGCTTTATAATAAGCTGTGTTAGCTGTTTTGACTAGTCTCTCCACAATGCTTCTCTTCTTCAAAGAATGTTGTCTATATTTGGCTCTTTGATGTTTCATATAATATTTAGAAGCAGCTTTCCAAAGTCCATTAAAACTCCTCCTTTTGATTGGCATTGCAATGAATCAAAAGAAAAATCTGGAAAGGAATGACCTGTGAGTTTTTCTATCCAGGAACAAAATATGTTGCTTTATTCCCTTACGTCTTCTTCTCTAAACCTTTCAATAAAATTTATGATTTATATCAATAAAGATTTTTAAATTTTTAGTTATTATTGGTACATAATAGTTTTATATATTTATAGGGTATGTGTGATGTTTTGATATAGGCATAAAATCTGTAGTAATCAAATTAGGGTAATTGGGGTATCTAGCACTTCAAGCATTTATCATTTCTTTGTTAGGAACATTCCAATTCCACTCTTTTAGTTATTTTAAAGTATATCTCAACTTATTTTGTATAAATAAGTTGGGCCATCAAATATTGTTCATTCTATCTAACTATATTTTTATGCCCATTAACCATTCCCACTTTATTGCCCCATCCCCACTACCCTTCCCAGTCTCTGGTAACCATCATTCTACTCTCTGCCTCCATGATATCAATTGTGTTAACATTTAGCTCCCACATATGAGTGTGAACATGCAAGATTTTTCTTTCTGTGTTTATTTCACTTAACATGATGTTTTCCAGTTCCATTCATGTTGTTGCAAATGGCAGGATTTTGTTCTTTTTTATGGACAAATAATGTTCCATTGTGTATATGTACCACAATTTCTTTATCCATTCATCCATTGATGGACACTTAGATTGATTCCAGATCTTGGCTATTGTGAATAGGGCTGCAATAAATACAGGAGTGCAGATATCTTTCAATATACTGATTTCTTTTGGATATATACCTAGCAGTGGGATTGCTGGGTCATATGGGTGTCTATTTTTAGTTTTTAAGGAACCTACATATTGTTCTCTGTGGTGGTTGTACTAATTTACATTCCCATCAATGGTGTACGAGAGTTCCCCTTTCTCCACATCCTTGCCAGTATTCATTATTGCCTATCTTTTTGATAAAAACCATTTTAACTGGGGTGAGATAATATCTCGTTGTAGTTTTGATTTACATTTCTCTGATGATTGATGATGTTGGGCCTTTTTTCATATACCTGTTGGCCATTGGTATGACTTCATTTGAGAAATGTCTATTCAGATCTTTTGCCCATTTTTTAATTGAATTATTTGATTTTTTACTATCGAGTTTTTGGAGCTCCTTATGTATTCTAGTTTTTAACCCCTTGTGAGATGGACAATTTGCAAATGTTTTCTCCTATTCTGTGGGTTGTCTCTTCACTTTGTTGATCATTTTCTTTGCTGTCCAGAAGCATTTTAGCTTGGTGTGATCCCATTTGTCCTATTTTGCTTTGGTCGCCAGTGCTTCGGAGGTATTACTCAAGAAGTCCTCGCCCAGACCAATGTCCTGAAGCATTTTCCCAATGTTTTCTTTCAATAGTTTCACACTTTCAAGTCCTAGATTTAAGTCTTTAATCCATTTTGACTTGATTTTTGTATATGGTGAGAGATAAGGGTCTAGTTTCATTCTTCTTCATGTGGATATCAAGTTTTCCCAAAACTATTTATCATAAAAATCTTTCACAACTTTTGTAGGTACATTTCCAGGTACCTTATATTTTACATATTGTTGTAAATGGAATCTCTATTTTTAAAATGTTTCACTGTACTACCAAAACCTCTAGTTCAATATTGCATAGAAACAGTGACAGCCAGTGATAGAATGGTTAGATGTAATCTCATCATTGACAAGGAATGGAGGGAAAGGCTTGTAATAAATGGAAGCGATAGTTGTCACAACAATTCTACCTAAGACAAAAGCATTCCTGGCAAATACATTTTCCACTGGCTTTCCATTCTATCTAAATTGTCAGCATTTAGAGATCCTTTGGGGTTTGGTTAAAATTAAATTATACGAGGAAGTATGGGAAATATAACCATTTAAGTACCCTATTAGTAATTTTCACTTTAGCAAAGATTAAATTATATAAAACACTAAAAGAATAAGGGTTAATTTTGATGGGGGAAAATAATAATAAAAAAAATTCTCCATCGTGAGACATCCAGGTAGAAAACACCCAGGTACCAATTTCCTCATCTTATCACCTGGATGATTCAGGATAGAGAAATTTTGTTCTACATAATCTGATATTAGTAACTAATAGGTGTTTGCAAGAGCTCCATTTTCCAAGCTGCTGAGCCATGTGCACTGCACAATCTATCTTTTGAGAGGGCTTTCTTTGAGCAATAAACACAAATGTCTGCCTGAACTTTGCTTTGAAGAATGTATCAACAAACCTCTGGAATTACCAGGGAAAAGTACACAGTGAAGTAATGTATGCATCTGAATATAAGCTAGTGGCAGCCTGGCAACTCTCTCTCTCTCTCTCTCTCTCTCTCTCTCTCTCTCTCTCTCTCTCTCTCTCTATATATATATATATATATATATATATATATATATCTCCTTTGGGGTTCCACTTACCATGCTTCCCTTTCTCCACCCATTAGCATTCTGTGCTATAGTTTATAATAATGACTTTTGCTTGTAATTTATTGGTTGGCTGGGATATAATTTATTGATTGGATGGAATGTAAATGTATGTGCATGCAACACATCAATACATTTAAATTATGTCTTGCATATGTATTTAAACCTATGTGTTTTATATAAATATGAATGCCTACCAAGAGTAGTAAGTTATCATTGCTAATTTTCAGGGTAGGGATCTTGTGGTTAATGGCTTCCTTTATCAGGTAAAATATATGAGTAAATGGATTGAGGTTACAATGAATGGAGGTTAGAGTGCCTGAAGCTTCCATATTTCAGTTCTATGTTAGGAGCTAGACAATGAAATCGAGAGTCCAGTTTGCAAATTATTTTTCTGTGATACCCAATCCAACTACCTTTTGAGGGGCAAAAGACTGAGAAAAAATGATTTCATGGGAAATACCAAGTAGAATTAATAGATGCCTGTTTCACTGATAATCATTGTTCTCCTCAGTTGTTCTGGCATGCAAAGGGCATGGTCTTACAGTGCAATGAGACCGAACAATAAATTTCTAAGATGACTCGTGAGACAACAGCAGCCAGAAGAGTTCTCAGAGCCACATGCCACCTAGGGCATATTTATGAATATGAAAATATTCTTCAACCTTCCTGCCAGATCACCACAAAGCAAAATGAGAAAGAAAGCCAGGGCACCTCAGAAATCAACCACAAGCTGCCAGAAGCTTACAACTTCACTCTGTGCTAATGACTTTGGGGGATGAGAAGAGGATAGAAGTAGTAAGGAAGCAAATGATTTTCTAGCAATTAATTTTTTTTTGCAATAAAGGTAATCAATTAAATTACAGACCTTTTCAAATGAATAAAGTATATCTTTCAGGAAAAGCTGTCACAGAATAACTGTGCATTATGAACATATCACTTCACAATGAATTTGTTCTTGCCACGAATCATATTAATAGTCCAGGGTTCTCTGTGAATATCAGGTACATACAACATCAGTAAAAAGAAAGCACATCACTAATGCTGACTGAGGACTTACTAGGAGAGCTAGGGTGCTTGGCTCCATACCATCTATTATTTTTAATCCTTCTGGCCCTATGTAATAATTTAGTGTGATGTTAAATGATGAAGAAAAAAATGTGGTATATGTATACCATGGAGTACTATTCAGCTTTAAGAAACAATGGTGGTATAGCACCTCTTGGTACTCCTGGATAGAGTTGGAATGCATTCTACTAAGTGAAGTATCCCAAGAATGGAAAAACAAGCACCACATGTACTCACCATCAAATTGGTATTAACTGATCAACACATAAGTGTACATGTAAGAATAACATCTATTGGATGTCGGGCAGGGGGGAGGGGGGAGGAGGGGATGGGTATTTGCATATGCAAAGAGTTCAATGTGCACCACCCAAGGGATGGACACGCTTGAAACTTGGACTTGGTGGGGAGAGGGGAGGCAAGGGCAACATACGTAACCTAAACATCTGTACCCCCAGAATATACTACAATTAAAAAAAAAAACCAGGAAAAAAAACCAGAAAAAAAAAAAAAGAACTGATACTGGAGTAGTTTTTACTACACCAGGAATATTCACATCATTTAACTAATTTAACCTTCTTAACAACCCTTCAAGGTAGACATGATTTAGTTTCATTCACAGGCCAAACGAGTTTAGTCCTCCCAGCTGGTAATCTGATATCATGGAGAATGACAAGATTGAGATAAAAATCTCAGTCTTCTGATTCCAAGATGAGTATTCTTTCCACTGGGGATTATTTATTTGGTTGACTATACAATTTAAATTTTAGATCAAAGGTAGAAAAGGTGTATCTGTTTTCAGTCCCATAGTAAGAATTGTTGATAGTCAAATTGAGAGACAGCTTCACAAATTAGTTTTCTGTAATACCCAATCTATCCTACAGAGGTAGATGGATGGTGATTTAAATATTTGGCCAAGCCTCGCATGCATAGCAAACATCCTTCTAATTATAGCATTTCCTCTCCATATTTATTTAGGACACAAGCTGGTAGAGTATTAAAAAATAGTATGTCTTTCAGAGCATAAAGTACAGGGTCCAGAATGAGGAATTCCATTTCTGTCTTCCTGACAGAATGCTTGCTGAAGTGGAAACACAGGATACATCTATCCTGCTAGATTCTTTGAGAGAAAATGTGGGCAATTTTGTAATCAAGGGCATTTTCCTGTCAGTGCCCCATATAGTCTGCTGATGAATGGATTTCTAATCACCAGCATTGTTCCATTTGGGCACAAGTCAGTGATTCTAGAAAGTTCTATAAAGCCAAGTTTTCCTGCATTATGTTTAGCATCAAATATATCCAGTAGCTCAGAATGAGGTTAAAAGTGTGCTAAAGTAATAATATGACTGTTTTTAAATTTACATGGGGGTAGGATTCTCTGGTTACCTTTCAATAAAATCTCCTATCCCCTGAACATTTTTAATGGCCTTGGCACGTGAAATTCACACTGGAAGAGCTTTGATGAATCACATTTGCCACTGGAGGGAATTTTCAGAAGTTTGCGGAATTAGCTATGACTAATAAAATTATAAACTTATTGACAATGCTAATAAAATTGAGTAGCTTTCTGTGACCTCCCTCCCTCCCATATTTCCTTCTGTGCTTTTCTATATCTCAACAACTATTTATTGAGTGCCAATGACATAGCAGGCACTGTTGTAGATACTAGGGATATAAACATCATTGAACACAACAGATAACATTCGTACACTCAAGGCATTTCCAACTCACATGAAGCAAAAAAAGACACAAAATAAATACACATTATGTTAGGTGATTATGTTAGGTGATAAGTGCTGTAAAGAATAAAGCAGGAAAAGGCATAGAAAGTGGTGGAGAGGGTGATATTTTATATCTGTGGGCAGGGATGTCTCCCCTGGTAAGGAAATATATGAACATAGACCTGAATGGATTATGGGAGAAGCCATGAAGCTACCTTGGAAATGAGTATCCCAAGAAGAGTTAACAGTAGTGCTAATGCTATATAAGTTGCTTTGTGCATTTATTTGTTTTTAGACAGGGTTCCTCTGTATCATCCGGGCTGGTCTAGAACTCTTGGGCTCAAGCGATCCTCCCACCTCAGCCTCTGGAATATCTGTTTATTTTTTTAAGCATGGTTAACAATGAAGGGGAAATTGTAGGAAATGAGGTTAGAGAGACAGCTCAGGGTCATGCAGGCTATGGGCTATGGAAAGACTTTTGCAGGTTTCCCTGAGCAAGAGCAGAAGGAAGATTAGAAGAGAGGACTCATGAAATGGTCCATTTAAAAGGCTGACTTTGAGTGCAGTGTGAAGACTAGATATATAGAGCCAAGGGACAAATCAGGAAGACCAGACTAATGGGTGAATTGACACTTGCCAACGCTTGGGAGGAATTTCTGTGCTAATAAGTGAAGAGCAGGTGTTCGGTCTCCAAGTTCCCACTGCCACCACTGAGAGAAGCCAGTTTCAAAGCACCAGCCTCTTTATCTTCCCTTCTTGAAGATGCATTTTAAGTGCAAGAACAGAGATGAGATTATGAGGCCTGAGCATATCTACAGCTAGTGCTCAAATATCTCTGCATGTGCTTTAGCACAAGCACCCAACGGTCTCTGTATCCTGAGCTCCACCTCTCTTCCTTGAGATTTCGTACTTTGTGCATGGCACGGAGGATTATAGTGTAAAACCACAGTGGCTACAGAAGGTTACAGGACAAAGCCAGAATGACATACGTAATCACCCAGATGTATGTCCAGGCGGAAGACTGGGACATGCACTACCTGATAATCTGAAGAAACTACCTAAGGTTTTTTTTTTTTTAAATCGTGAAACTTCTTTTAATTCCTTAAAATCTCTACAAATGATTCAATTTAGTGTCTTTCTGGGCTACCAAAGTTCTGAAAATAAGTAAAGTAAAGCCAAATTTACCCCATTGTCAAGATTTTTCTATTTATAGTGATTTTGAAAATGATTTCCTTTCTGAATGTAACCCGAGAAAGGAGTTTTAAAATAGAGCTATTTGAAACTATAAACTACAACATAATTTTAATTTCAAAACTGTATTTATCAAGTGCCAATTCGTAGAACTGAGACTTTTATAGTGTTAGAAAAACAGTACATATTTTAAAGGGGATATTGTCTAACTTTGATCATTTCTCTATTTAATATTCTTTGCAAAAGAGATGTATATATTTGTGATTTTTCTTGTGTATTAACAGTTTCAGTGAGGATCAAAGTGACCTAAATATAGTCTAAGGCAAAGGAGGCATTTGCCAGCAAGGACAAAGTGTTTTAGCCACTGATATATAATATTTTCTGGCTTAAATACAATGCTTATTGACTAATAATTTTGACATTTATTTTCGTTATGTTAAGGTATTTATTTTCAGAAAGCAGAATGTATACTCACAAATGGTCACTTTAATAACTAAGATATTATTTTGAAACTTTTATGGTAATTTAATATTTGACTTTGAATGTGGTTAAAGTACTTTATATTAGATATTTTTATAACATAAAGAATACGTTTAAGAATTACAGACCAGAATCACAGATAGTATTTATCAGCAGACATTGATTAGACAACATTACTAAAATGTGAAAAGAATGAGAAAATTTTCTTTCACATAAAATATACATATTCAGAAAATGATGATAATTACACTTAAAAGGAATTTTATACCCAAATTATAAAATCCATAATTTTCTATACATTAAAGAAGAGATGTGGCAGGTGAAGGTGATTCTACGAGAGTTTTAGGCTGTTCAAAAATAGGTTGAAATTGGTGTCATTTTATCTTTTCAAAGATTCAGAAAAACTTATTTACAAAATGTACATAAGTTATTAATATGGAATTCTTATTAACTAGAGTCTTTTCAGCCTCCCACAGGCCTAAATTAGTTGCCTTTCCTGCTGTATCCTCTTGTAGCATTCAGAACTTAATAATTATTGTAGCTCCCATTGTATTATAATTTCTTTTTTAGTTGTCTATCTTTGCATTAGATCATAAGTCACTCAGTGGCAGAAACTGTAACTTGTTCACCTTTATATTCCAGCACTTATCACAATGCCTATTATCTAATAGGTCCAATAAATATTTACTGATATAGATTATTCTGTGTGTGACTTTGAAGTCCAGGGCCCATAGTCTTGGCCCACCATTTATTCTAGCCATGAATGAGCTAGCCAGCTTTGTACAACTGTGTCTCTGCTGAGCTGACTCTATTTTTCTTTCCTAGAGTTTTCAGATATTGTGGTGGAGATATCTGAGGGGCCATGGCTAACAAACACCGTTGTGCAGCCTAGAAGTGAAAGGGGTTAAATTCCCCATAGAGCAATTATTTACTCATGGGGTACTAGAGTTAGTGGATAAACATTCTCATCTTTGGTTCAGTAGGTGAACAAGTCTGCAGGCCGTTTAATATCTTTCCTGGTCCTGGTCAGATGGTGCCCGAGGAGCACACGGCGGAGACCAACTAGAGAATGCACTCTTGCGTGGCTGTTCCCCTCTGCTCTGTTTCACTCTTACTGCTCACTGAAATCATTTCCCAAATAGACTATCTTTTCATACACCTCATTTCAGGTTCTTTTTCAGAGAGGATCTGATGCTAAGACATCACCTAAAGAAGCTGGTGAATTTATATGTCATTCGTATCTCAATTTTACTGTTAAGCAAAACAACAGATGAAGAAAATAGACACAACAACAAGAAAAAAATGTCACCCATCATTGACCTGGGTAAAGACAATGGTCTAAGCATAAGAGTGAAGTTTGGTGCCACGTTAAAAGTCCTCTCTCGAGACCAATTTAGCACCTTTCTTTCTCACTCTGGAGAAATAACTCCTAAACATAGAAGGAAGAAAAGGAAGAAAAAGGGTATTTCCAATTCTCTTCCCCTAGGAATAGGGTTATAAACAGAAGTGTAGATCAGACAAACTTTGCCATGGGAGGGTTAACTTACATGTGCTAACCTGTCCAATCAGAATGTGACTCTTAAGAGAACCTAAGTCATCCTTGTAAATTGGCTGATAAACCTTTCTTGATTAGGGGATTGAATTCAATTAGCTTATATTTGGTATGTTTGCCTATTTACTTACTATAAGGAATATTAAAGCACAGTTTTTCCTTTCTTTTATCAGATTTTGGAAATATAATTATGGTAGATTCATAGAATAATATTATAATGTTTCTTACATTTTTACATAGTTCGGAGCAAACTATATAATATGGGCTTAAGCTTGCATAAACACTTAAAGTAAGTAGTTCATCAAACCAGCACTATTTGGAAGTAATACTATTAAAACTTTTAATTTTTTAAATAGTTATTAATATACACAAACCCTGTCTCCATGCCTTACTACCATGTGACCTTGGGCAAGTTACTCTGTGCTTCAGTGTTTTCATCTATAAAATGAGGATAAATAGTCGTTCTTACCATATAGGACTGTTGTGAGTACTCAATGAGTTAATATATGTAAATATTAAGATATAAAGTGCTTATAATAATGTTGGGACATAGTAAGAACAAAATAAACTCTAGTTATAGGCTTTGGAAAAAACATCACAATAGCTACAATAGCTTATATACGGGCAACCTTATACCTGTTGCTATATGAGCTACTCAGAAAGTTCACTGGAACACCTCAGGCAAAGTGCCTGAGAAGGTTCTGAGCAGAACAGTAATATGCTCTGATTAGGTTTTAAAAGCATCCTTTTGACTATTGAGAATATTTGTATTTACCTGGTCCTATCTCTGATGTTGCTTTCTATCCTACGGCTCCAATGTCTACCCCTTTACCGCACAGTTTAATAACCCATGATATATGATTTTTTATTTTACTTAGTAAGACAAATATCCCTTCACTGGTATTTTTGAAAATTGTATTCTCTGGCCTTGTGCATTTTTTTCCAGGTAATATTTGGACATACTTTTTCGTTATCTCAATAATAATATGAGGATTTTGTTGGGAATTAAATTAGATCCATAGAAAAATTTTAGACGTCTCTTTATATTAATAATACTATTGATTCCCAGGCAGACTGCTAGTTCTATGTTTTTACTGAAGTGTTATTTTAGCTTTCTTGGAAGGATTATATTGCTTTCTTCACATAGTTTCTCTATGCTTATTATTAAATTTAACTCTAGATATTTATATGTGTATTGCTTCTGTAGGATGATATCTTTTTTATTATATTTTCTTACTGATTCTTTCTGGTATATAGGAAATATCTTATATGTGCATATACACACACGTGTGTGTGTAGAAAGATAATCATATCTGACCTCTATAATATTTGCTTGTATATTCTAAAATTTTTAAGTGGATTCTCTTGTGTTTTCAGACAATCCCATCTTATTTTAAAAACACTTATTTTAAATCTTTTCTAATATTTATATCTCTTCTTTGTTATTCTTGTTATATTGCATTAGTTAGAATGTCAGGAGAATACTAATTGCTTGCGATAATATCCTTTTATTGTATCTGATCATTTACATAAATTTCTCTGATATTGAGATGGCATATTGGATTAATCTCACATTCTAATTTCAATCAAATAGCAGTGACTGGTTTTCTGAAGTTCTGCACTGAGAAAACAAAAATTCAGTACTAGCAGTACCATGATCAACTAGCGCTTCATGACCTGGACTTAAAAGCAGATGGATTGTTACTAGCCTAGAATTTAATATAATGCTTGATATTAACTTGACATGGATATTAACTTGAGTGCCCATACATATAGATGTTTTTACCAAAATAAATTCTATCAGATGGTCTCACACCCACACTTTCATTCCGGATCAAAATTTCACCTGTTTTTCTGTTGGTACTAGGAGTTGGGAGTGTACAAAACTGAAGAAGCAGAAGGCTTCTGTGAGGAGTTCACAATTTAACCTAGGAGAATAGGTCCTTCAAAGAACTAGTAAGCAAACACACATTGTTTTAAAGTACTTGCAAAAAAAAAGTGGGCTGAAGTTTTAATTCTCCATTTATTTCAAACCTAACCATTCTGACTTACAGACTGTGGCATTGCAAGGCAATAATTCATGCTACATAGAAACTTAACCATGTATATTTTGATTGCTAGCATCCAGCAGATCTGAGGCTGTGACCCTCAATGAAAGAATGGAGGGTTTTAACGTAACACATAACATTACACATTCTTACAGTTACGGTGCTAATACAAAGAGAGAAAATTGAGACTGCATCCTGGAAGTTTGGGCTCCAAAATGTCAGCGGAGTCTATTATACTAGGGAAAGGGTGAGCCTCACCAGTGGTAGCTCTTTAGGCAGATTAACATTGTTTCTAGATGCCTGATAACAGCTCCATATTTATTTACCAGGCAGTGGAGCAACTTTTAAGGGATTAACTTAGTGCATGAAAATTTGACTTATCTTAGGGTAGATGATTCACCTAGGGTCTATAGAGAAAGTAAATTCATTGTCCATGTTAAAATTCTATTTCTTACAACCAGTTAAGTACATAAACTATAACACTTCTATTTGACAAAGAGAATACAACGACAGTAATTATGGAAATTGAGTCAGCTTTAGCTGCATATTAGAACACTTTTAAAATATGGCGATATTTGGACTCAAGCCCTGGAGAGTCTGGTTTAATTGGTATGGGATAAGGCCTTAGAATTCATATTTTTTAAAGCATCCCAGATAATTCCAACTGGAGCAAGGCTTGAAAACTACTCATTGTTCCATCACAAAAGATACCACTCTTCCAGTCAAAGTTGTTATTTATATACCATTATGTAAATTAAGTAATCATTAAGGAGTTCACAAGTATACTAAAATGACCTGCCAAAAAGTTAATTACCTGGAGAAATATTATAAAATTTCTTTCCAGGATGATTTGACTTAACACAATAAAAACAAAGGATCCTCTGGTGCCAACCAAGGACACATATGTAAGGTAGTATAAGTGATATGTAAGGGTTTTAATTGATCAGAGCTTTATTCATTAAATTTGATACTCTTCAATGAATAATTCTGCATGAATATTATACAGGAGTACTGATTATTGGGAGTTAAAGTTATAAAATGAAAAATTACTTATATTGGAAAATGTATTAACAAATATTTGAGTTCCTGTTATGCCACACTCTCTTTTAGGCACCAAGGTTATAACAGCAAGAAAAACACATAAATAAAAATCTGTTCTTTAAAGGTATCTGCTTTGGAGTGGAAGAGATGGAAAATAAATGAATAAAATGAAATACTTTAAAATTATGACTTCTATCAAGAGGTTCTTAGTGCTGTCCCACAGTCACACGCTGTATTTGCCTTTTTCTATTTTCTCTCCTATTCTCTTAAACTACTATTTTATTCATTTTTCTCTCTCCTCAACTATACCCTTTACTTACTCTCCTTTGATGCCATTATGTTCCAGGCCACTGTGAATACAGAAGCCATCCGAAGGGAGATCCCAAGTTCCCACCAACATATCTGCATCGACAACCATAATTATAGTGCCTTCCTTCAAGTTGTAACGTGCCTCATGTTCATTGTGTACCAAATATTATTTCCTTTTCTCAGGGTTATCACTCCAGCAACAATTTCCCCTTCTATTGTCTCATTTCCATCAAAGTGTGAATAATCTGTGACCAAGTGTCAACCTCACTGAAAGTCCCACAGCCCGGGAAACCCCTCTGTCCCAGCAAAACAGATGGTCCTTCATCCTCCTGGAGGCCACACTCCTCTCCAGGCACCATCCCAGTAATCTGTTCCTTTTTACAGCAAAATTCATGGAGTTTTTAACATTGTCACCCTCCAATATTCTTCCTTTCATTCTCTGCTGCACACAGGTTTTCATCCTAACTATTTCACTGGAAAAGCTCTTATCGAAGTCACCACTGGCATATATAATGCTAAACCCAATGATCAATTTTCATTCATGATCTTATTTGATCTGTCAGTAACATTTAGTGTAGTTTGATTGCTTTTCCTTTTGAAGCACTTTCTTTACTTGTCTTCCAGACAACTAATTCCTTGTGGTCTTCTGGTCATTTCTTCTCATTTTCCTTTTATGTTTTCTTATTTTCCAGACTTGTAAGATTGCAGAGCTCTAAGACTCAGTCTGCTGGTGTCATTTTTTATTCATGACCAATAATCAAAACTAGCATGAATATTTAAGGGAAATAATGGGATAACAAAGAGATCATGGAGGATGTCGAATGCTATACTTCAATTGTTAAGATATATTTATAACTCATTATGTGCCAGTTACTGTGAAAGTTTTCAGAGATAAGTTATGTACAAGATAAACATGGCCAATCTAGCATTTTAGTTCTGTTAAAACTATTTTACATGAGTAATGACATTTTAAATATTTCAAAAAATATTCCCTTGGAAAATGTATGAAGCCTATACTGAATCTTTGAAAGACCTGAGGATGATTTAAAAATATATCCAGAAAATTATGCAAGTAACATATAGATACACAGATGCATGTATAATTAAGGTGTGAAATCAGGTGAGTGAGGAACCCAATAACATTTTTTTCCTGCCTCATGTCAAGTAACTAATCAGAGTATAGTAATAGCACCAAGAATAGCTTATTTGTTATTGGTGTTCACATTTTAAATCCTTTTATGAAGTCACTCTAACAGGCTAGTATTTCAATAATAGTGGCTACTATCAGGAAACTTCAACAGGTAAGACTTCTTATCCAACTGGGATAGTACTTTATCTTAACTCTCTGCAATTATATTGCTACTAAAAACAAGCAAATGATGTAGATTTGTTTATTCAACATCCATTTCTTCTCCCTTCTTGCTTTCCTCTACTTGAAGCTGGGCAAGCTAAGAAAAACAAAATCAAAACTACCTGTCTCAGTCTTCTTTGCACCTGAGTATGGCCATGTCTGTAACACTTATTTCTGGCCAAGAAGATGGAAGCACTTTGTGTTGTTTCTAAAGCTTATTCCTTTCTGCCTAGAACAAATGCAATTCTTGCAGATGCAGAAGTTGGTGCTAAAGATGGAGGGCAGCAAGCTAGCAGCAGCTTATTTTCTCAGTGGCACTGTCGAGTATCATTTCCTGCCAATCCACACACTTCTTTTTTTTGTTTGTTTGATTTTTCAGACAGGGTCTCATTATTTTGCCCAGGCTGATCTCGAATTTCGGGGCTCTAGCGATTCTCCCGCCTTAGCATCCCAAGTAGCTGGCACTAAAGGTGCACCACTGCGCCCAGATCCCACAGCTCCCAGCTCCCTGAGATAAAGAAATACCTATTTGCTTGCAACCTATAAATTTCTCTTAAGGGCAGTCAAACAAATACTTTTAGATACACTAATACTATTTCTTTCATATCCAATGTGATCGTAATAAAATAATAACTCATTTGTACTTCCGAATGGAACAGAGCTTTAAAAAAGAGTTCCTTGCTGAGTTGTTTGTATTAAAGATACAATCTCTAACATAGGATCTCTAACACAGAGGGGGAGAGAGAGAGAGAGAGAGAGAGAGAAATACTTTAAAGAGACAGAATCAATGCAAAAAGAAATTTGAGAAATAGGATAGTTAAATTTTGACACAGAAAAGAGTGGGGTGTTGCCCAAATGAGATTTCTATTTAAATTATCTGCAAATTTTTATGGAATCTGAAGAATGTTAAACTTCTAGGTGAATACATTAGGTGGTCTTTTAGAAAATTTAATAGAAATGTTTATAGAGAAGAAATCATAGTGAATAATGCATAAGTAGTAAAAAAAACTATAGCAAAACACAAAGACTTATATAATGTCATTTTTATAAATCAAATATATACAATTTACTTTGAATGCTGATTAATTATTAGTCTTCAGCGATAGAAAACAACATGTAAGTTGTTCGTTGGATGAGACCATTTTATTTGCAATCGGTCAAAGCCTCATGTGTCCCCAGTCATGCTAATTTGTCTTTGTATCTGTGTTAATGTTTGTAATGCTCAATGGACTTGGATTAGGTGTCTTCCTAAGAGGCAGCAGAGTCTGATGGTTAGAGCTAGACAGCCTGGATTAGTATCCCAACCCCACTGCCAACTTAACTTCACCAAACCTCAGACTTCCCACAAGCAAAATGAGAATAATAACTTCCTCAAGTGGTTATTGTTTAAAGACTAAATAAAATATTGCATGTAAAGTGTTTTAACTTTAGTAATGTAGTAAGTTCTTAGTAAATATGTGCTGTTATTATATATATGATCCAGGGGAATGTTTTGCCATGTTTTTTAGATTCAATTATTTCATTCTCTCATGTGCAAACTTTACTTTGATTTATTTAAAATTTCAGCATTTTAGATAAATATATGTTTTAAAGTCACAAAATTGTTTGACATTTATTAAGATCAGAAAATATATTTTTGCAGCATCTCAGATGGAAAAAAATCCTGTAGTGCCAAATTAACATGGATACAGAAACTTATGTGCCTTTGTCACTGTCTGAAAACAGAGATCCTTTCCAGAGTGTCAACGTGTGGGACGATTTGGTCCAGAACAGGCAGGGTTACTTATCTTTTTGAAGTCTTTGGCAGTACTTACTGGCTGAAACAAGGCACCGACAGGAATTAGTCTAGTCTAGTATTGGAGCCCAGGCAAGATTGGATCCATGAAAAAATGTGAGTTTATATAGAATGTTCTGGTTCACTCTGTTCAGATATTTATCAGGGAGTAGGATTACAGAAAAGACGGTGAGTCAGAAAAACTAATGTCTCTTCTCTCAGCAACCCTATGTCACAATTTATTGCTATTGCTTAAAAATAGAAGAGAAGAAGAAAGAAAGAAATTATTTGCCTACTTTCTTTTCTATCTTCACAGACACAGTACCCATTGAGTTTCTTGCCACATTTTTTTCCCCTAAATTTCCCTTTCTGGGCAAAAGTTCAACCTGAATTGCAAAACCAGATTTGTATGATGTGGCTACTTGGTAAGAAAATGTTATAAACCTGAGAATCTGTAGTAAGATCCCCTCTCTCATTTGTTATTATTGATAGTAATTTGTATCTTTTCTCAATGTTTCTTGATTAGTCTGTTTAGAGGTAATATTCTTCGTCTGAAACCTGTTTTGTGTAATATTAGTAGAGTCACTCCAGTTCTCTTTTTATTAGCGCCAGCACAGTATGTCTTGTTCCTTCCTTTTACTTTAAATATATTTGTGCCTTTATATTTATACCTCAAAGAACCAGTGGTTTGATTGATTTTCACAATTGTTTTTCTGTTTCATTGCTTTCTGCTCCAATATTTATTATTTCCTTTTTTTGCTTACTTTGGGTTCAATTTATCCTTCCTTTTTTGTTTCTAAGGGCTGAAGCTTCGGTAATTTCAATGAGAACTTTCTTCTTTTCTAATGTGTGTTTAACGCGGTGCATTTCCTGCTTCAGTTCTACCCCACACATTTTAGCATACTGTATTTTCATGGTCATTTTTTAAGGAAAACCTTTTTAATTTCTCTTGTGATACCTTCTTTTTCCCTAGGATTATTCAGATGTCTGAGAAGTGCATTTAGTTTTCAAATACTGGAGGATTTCTAGATAACATTCCGTTGCTGGTTTTTCGATTTCATTCCCTGTGGTGACAGATCATACTTTGTATGACTTTAATTCTTTTTAAATTTATGATAATATACATTATAGCCTAGGATATGATCATAATAATAAATATTCTGCATGTACTTGAAAATAATGTACCTCCTAACTATTTGGGGGTGAAGTGTTCTAGAAATGTCAGTTACATGAAGTTGACCATGTTGTTCAAGATTTTTATATAATTACTGAATTTTTACCAACTTGCTTCATTAATTATTGAAAGGTATTAAAATCTTAAAGAGGAAAGAGACAATTCACAGTTATAGTATATCTTATTCCTTCCATTAACGTTAAACATACTTTAAATTATAATAGTGGATTTGTCTTTTTCTCCTTTTAGTTCTATCAGATTTGCTTTGTTTTGAAACTTTATTATTGGGTACATAAACATTTGAAACCATATGTCCTTTTGATAAATTTACCTCTTTATCATTATGAGTTAACCCTGTTTATACCTGGTAATAGTCTTTCCTTTGAAACCTATTTGCTGTGATATTAATACAGTCAATCCCATTTTTTTATTAGTGTTAGCATAG